>JBBPNX010001155.1:0-10379 GCA_038091155.1 Harrya chromipes
CTCCTCTCTACTCGAACTACACTCCATGTGTTAAGTCACTCCGACCTCCGACCTCCGACCCTCCGTAAATCCGGGACTGACTGTGACAAGGGCGCAGCACATAAGCTGAAGCCGAGTCCCGTCCGAATGCTTCAACTCCAGAGTTCCGGAGTTGGCAACCCGGAGTTGTATGACTCTAACACTTGCCCTATGCCGTTTGAGATGGGGATCCAGTCTGACATGTATCCGTTGAAGGAGAGCCTGGTGCATCTGTAGCTTAGGACTCTTTTGGTGAAGTCGATTAGGTGCAATGGGATTTTTCGTTTGTGCATGTTGTGGAGGAGATGGTCGGTAATGGCATTGGGGAAGGCTCCTTCAATGTCGAGGAATAAGGCAGATACTACTTTATTAGCTCTCCATGCATTGCGTACAGTTGCTTCCAGTAGATGTAGGGAGTTAGTGGTGGAGCATCCGGGTCATCCCCTGAAGTGCGTGGCCGGGAGTAGTTGGTATTTTTTGATGATGTGGGAGAGGATGTCTGCTACAACTGCAGTGAGCAGTTTCCCAGTGGTGTTTAGTAAAGCAATTGGGCGGTATGCTTTCGAGATCAAGTAGTTGGGTTTTCCTGGTTTTCGTAGGACAACGGTGGTGAATTCCCTCCATGTTTCATGATAAGTGTTAAGCAAAAAGACAGCATGGAAGAGACATAGCATTTGTGGGACCAGGGTGTCGACGCATTGTTTGAATACAATATTGCAGATACCATCTGGTCCCAGTGCTTTGTATGGGCTTAGTTTCGTTATGCTACATATTAGGTGGGTTTCAGTTATTTCACCAGGATCGGAGATGGCTTCAAGGTATGCATAGTCAGTGGGGACGGTGGATTGGATGGGGGGTGGGGGGAAGAAAGCAGAGGCAAGGATTTTGCTTTTCTCTTCATTTGAGTCTGCGGTGATGGTGGATTCGTCTGGTCCTTTGGTTTTTAGCGTAGGCACTTGGGTGGGGCTCCCGTCCGAAGGTTCTGAATTGAGGTATTGGTTTGCTATCCATATCTCGTCGCTGTTGATTTGCTCGAGCCAGTCCATCCAGTGGTCTTTTTTGGTTCTTTTTATCTCCTCCGTGTAGCGATTGTGGTATATCCAGCTTTCCTTGTGTGAGGGGTGGTTAGGTGCATCTCTCATTTGATATGAGAGTCTTGCAAGACAATTACTTTTCTTTCTCATTTTTGTGAGGTCGCATGTCCACCATCGTTTTGAGTGTGGGCTAGGTTTTGTTAGCGGAACGTGTTGCATGATGGTTTGTTGGATGGCGTTTGTTACTTGGGTGGCAGTGAGGTGGAATTCGACTTCTGATATTATTGGAGTGTCAACTGGGATGTGGGTTAGCAGCGCGGAAAGAGTTTTATTGAACTTTTCCCAGTCAATGTCTCTGAAGTTGCGTGTTGGGGGAGGGTTTTCTGAGTGGGCTTGGAGTTCAAAGGCAGAGATGATTGGTATGTGGTCCGTACATGGACCACGCTGGCCTGGGTCTGTGTAGCAGTGGTGTAGTAGAGTTAGGGTGTGTTATGGATTTTCCCATAGACAATTGGCTATCGGCAACGCCTCTTGAAGGCGACGGCAATGGCACTTTTTCTTTTTCTTTTACCCCTTACGATACTCCTTTACACGACGGTTTCCCCGTCTTAGACTCTTACTTTACCTGGCCTGACGTAGACCATTCCATTCCCTCTTCGATGACGGGTGGCTGGTTCGAGAGTAATCCCGATCAGTGGCTCTGATTCCAGAAGCGGCTCTCTGCTTCTCCTTATGGGTACCACGGATTCCTTTCATTCCGCTCTGCGGATCTCCATCTTTTCTTATATGTATGTTTCCTCTTTTGTACACGGCTCTCCGCTTTCCTCATTCGGATGACTCCCTTTGGAACATCTTGTATTCATACTACGGTCTTCCATACCGACCCCCACTTCTCCTTCTGGATGCATCTCATATCCAGCTATATCCCTTTATATCCACGTCTCTTTACGTATATAAGGTGCTTCTCACCTTCCTATGTTCCTTAGCTAGTTCTGCACAATTCAGCGTACTTCTAAGACTCCACTCGGTGTGAGACTTCTCCCTAACAGTCGAAGACCCTCAGCATCGCGGATCAAGGCCCTCTTCCTAATGGACGTCGCTGCCTTCGGATCCAGTTCTCGATTCCTAGCGCGAAGGCGTGGGTGAGACATCGCCGCCTAAGAGTTAGCTGGTACGCAGTCTAGTGATTGTACACTCTCGCGTAACAGTCAACACCCACCCCACCGTTCCCCCACTCTCCCCTCTTGCGGTCGCTGCTACACGACCTTTCCAACACCTCTCCATGGACCTGATCACGGATCTACCGCCTTCGGACGGTTTTGACTCTATCATGGTTGTGGTCGACCATGGGCTTACTAAGGGGGTAATTTACCTACCCTGCAACAAGATGATCGACGCAGAAGGAATTGCAAAGCTGTTTTTCTCGCGTATTTTCCCGCGTTTTGGCCTCCACGACAAGCTTATCAGCGATTGTGGCCCCCAATTTGCCTCTGCCTTCGCTCAAGAATTGGCTCGCCTTCTCGAATACGACCTCACCCTCTCCTCAGCATACCACCCCCAGACTGATGGTGAAACGGAACACACCAATCAGGAACTGGAAACTTACCTTCGTATCTTTTGTGCTGGACAGCCCACTCGTTGGTCCTCCCTCCTCCCCATGGCCGAGTTCTCCCACAACTCTGCCACCCACTCGGTCACCGGTCAGACTCCATTTTCCCTTATGATAGGCTATGGAACACACGCTTACCCCCCACTTTCAGGCAAAACCTTCGTACCTTCCGCCGAGAAACGCCTTTCCATCCTCGAGGAAGCACGAAAGGAAGCACACGCGGCCCATCTTAAGGCTCAACTGGACATGAAGGAATGTATCACTTCCAGATTTACCCCCTGGAAAACCGGTCAAAAGGTCTGGCTAGACGGAAAGAACCTCCGTCTCCATTACATGTCTAGAAAACTTGCCCCTCGAAGGGAGGGACCCTTCGAGATCTCTCAGGTCTTATCTCCGGTCTCGTATCACCTCCGATTGCCACCCACATGGAAGATCCATGACGTATTCCATGCTTCTCTTCTTTCGCCTTATCGGGAAACCGATGAACATGGTCCGAATTTCCATGAACCGCCACTGGAAATCATAGGATCAGAATGTTGCGATACGATGGCCACAGTACATGGGTCGATCGACTAATGGCACTCTGAGTAGTAACCAACCCAATCCACAAGAAGGAATAACGATAAAAGAGTAGTGTTGTCTTCGGATACCGATAGACGTTTGGTAAAGGAAATCGAACAAGGAACAGCTTAGTCTCAGTACCAATGCACTATGGGGTGAATCACAGTTATTGATAGGACTGGGGTACTCTAGGGTTACATGGAAGCCTTATATATGTACAGCTACCACTATTAGTAATCCAGTCCAGGGCATAGGGTATTCTCATAAGCATGACATCATAGATAAGGAAAAGGGTTCTTAACCAATAGCATAAAGAGTGATAGTCTAGACTAGGAGGAATGAGAGAACGGTGTGCATACCAGGAGGTAGGCTCGAGGCATGACGTCAGAGATAGGATAAAGAATTACCCGGGTCTAGGCTGTATCACGTGATGGGCGGGGCTAGACTGCTTAGTCAGCAAGTCACGTGATCTGCTAAAGGCAATGATTAGGCAATCGTGATTGTGACAAGTATCGTGAATGCAAGAAAGGTGAAAAGTAAAAGAATGTTATGACAGATTCATAACACAGAAGAAGAATACAAGGTCGAATCCATTTTGGGACATCAGGGTTCCGCCGGAAAACGCCAATTCCTCGTCAAATGCATCAGATACCCATCCTCCAAGAACACCTGGGAACCCGCTTCCAATTTAGCTCATGCGCCATGCCTCCTCTGTGCATATAAATTGGGACGCCCTTCTGTGTTTCAGACGGTCAATTCTCCTTGACATGCCTTCTTGCAACCCCTCTCCCACCCCCTCTGATTCCGCTGTCCCTCTTAACGAGTTCCTGTTTTCCACCAACGTCATCCCACTTCTTCCTTCTCGTTTACCTTATCGTGCCCGCCGTGCCCTCTATGCCTTGATCCTCACCTCCCCATCGCTTACTCTCGCGCTTGAGCATCAACCCTTATTCAGCCGCAATGAGACCTTCATCGAGACAACTCGAATCTACCGAACCGCCTGCACCGCACAGGAACTATACTCGCGAACACCGGTTGTCCACCCAGAGGACTGGGCAGGAGCGGTCCAGCAGACGCTCCAAGACCTCCAGAGCCAGTGCCTCGACCTCCTCTGGCACCAGAGCTTCTTGGCCCTCCTCCCACACCTCCCATCGGACGATCTACAACCCGTCCTCCGCGCCATTCTCGTTGCGCTCTCGCCCACCAAGAGACGCTCCTACCTTCCCGCCACCAGCCCCCTCATCCCTGTCCCCACTCCTGCACCCAACCCCCTCGAACGTGGCAATAGCCACCGCCCATCTCGTCGACCAGTACCTGTCAGAGTTGACACCGTCCCCACCCCTACCCGTGCTGTCTCCCCCACCCCCGTATGACCCCGCCAGCGTCGGGGCATCACTATCGCTCTTGCGCCGCCTGGGCCCTTTGGCGGACCACCAACAACTCGCAGCCCCATGGTGGGAGGAACCGTCCTCGACACAATCATCGACCTCATCTGGGACCTCCCTGTTGACAGCTCTGCCCCCACCCCACCTGCTACTCCCACCACCGTGGTCTCCTCCTCGTCCAACGACCCGCCTCCCTACTCCCGTCCCCATTGACCTCACCTTGTCCACTGCTTCCTGTTACGGATTTCCCCATAGACGATTGGCTATCGGCGACGCCTCTTGAAGGTGACGGCAATGGCACGTTTTCTTTTTCTTTTACTCCATACGATACTCCTTTATGCGACGGCTTTCCCGTCTTAGATTCCTATTTTACATGGCCCGATGTGGACCATTCGATTCCTTCTTTGATGACGGGTGGCTGGTTCGAGAGTAATCCCAATCAGTGGCTCTGATTCAGAAGCGGCTCTCCACTTCTCCTTATGGGTACCGTGGATTCCTTCCTTCCGCTCCACGGATCTCCGCTTTACCTTTTACGTATGATTCCTCTTTCGTACGCGGCTCTCCGCTTTCCTCTCTCGGATGACTCCTTCGGGACATCCTGTATTCATAGTGCGGTCTCCCGCATGGACTCCCACTTCTCCTTCTGGATGCTTTCCATATCCAGATAGATTCCTTTTATATCCACATCTCTTTACGTATATAAGGAACCTCCTCCCCTTCTATGTATGTTCCTTAGCTAGTTCTGCGCAATTCAGCATACTTCTAAGACTCCACTCAGTGTGAGACTTCTCCCTAACGGTCAAAGACCCTCAGCACTGCGGATCAAGGCCCTCTTCCTAACGGACGTAGCTGCCTTCAGATCCAGTTCTCGATTCCTAGCTCAAAGGTGTGGGTGAGACATCGCCGCCTAAGAGTTAGCCGGTATGCAGTCTAGTGATTGTATGCTCTCGTGTAACACCAGGTGTCTCATTCGGACGAAGAAGTCCTCTACCGATTCCTTCGGGTTCTGGCGAAGGCTTTCTAGTTTGGCCTCTGTGGCCCTCTGTAGGTTGGCAGGTTGGAATGCTGCCATCATCTTGTCCATAAAGGCTCGATAGGAATCTTGATTGACTCCTTCTTCTTCGTAATAGAGATCCGCGAACCTTCCAGCGGAGCCTCCCTTCAGATATGATAGAATTATCACGATTTTCTCTTGATTGGTCGGCTCTTCCCGAAATCCCTGGAAGTAGATCTTGACCGTCCGGAACCACTGGACAAACTTATCCTTATTGCCGTCGAAGGGCTCAGGCTTTGTTATGAATCTGTCATAACATTCCTTTACTTTCACCTTCTTCACAATGCAAGACTTGTCACACTTGCGCTTGCACTAATCTTTACACCAAAGCAGATCATGTGACTTGCTGACTAAGCAGTCTAGCCCCGCCCATCACGTGATACGATCTAGAACCGGGTAAACCTTTATCCTATCTCTGACGTCATGCCTCGAGCCTACCTCCTGGCATCCTCATTGTTCCCTTGTTCCTCCGGTCTAGGTCTTGCTCTCCTTTTGCTATTGGCTTATTCTATTCTTGCTATCTATGACATCATAGCTTACTGATACCTTAGTCATGGGACTGGATTACTAACAGTGGGTAGCTGTACGTATATAAGGCTTCCATGTACTTCGATAGTTCCCCAGTCCTATCAATAACTGTGATTCACCCCATAGTGCATTGGTATTGAGACTAAGCTGTTCCTTGTTCAATTTCCTTTACCTAACGTCTATCGGTATCCAAAGACAACACTACTCTTTTATTGTTATTCCTTCTTGTGGTTGGGTTAGCTATCACTCAGAGTGCTGTTAGTCGATCGACCCATGTACTGTGGCCATCATATCGCAACAGGCTTAGCTGCCAGCGATTTTCCGGGCCACTAGAACCACTCCAGTTCTCTTTTGGAGGGGGAGCATTCCCCATCTGGTAAGCATGGTTGTATGCCTCCTTCTCGACCGACGTCATGTGATAAGGAACTGGCGGGGGCTCATTCTGAGCAGCGCGGTATCCGGTGAACCAGGCTAAGTAGTTCATCAGGAAATCTTCAACATCGGTTGACTCATCACCAATGTGGGGTTCTAGGCCTTTGGGCCTCTCTCTCTCTATTTGCGGAGTCCTTGATTGCTCACGACTCTGGTTTGTCGACCCATCGTCCATCCTTGCAGCGACATCCTCCAGCTGTTGGGCAAGCTCGGGGCCAGTAGGGGCATGTGACTGCATGCGTGAAGGGGGTCTTGAATATGGGTGCAACCCAATCAGCATTGTTCTTTCGGAGGACATTCTTAACGATGCGATCTAGGTTCGGGGTTGACGTTGTGGTGGTAAATGGGAGTATAAGGGAAAGGAAGCAGAGCGTCAATCAGAAGTTGAAGGTTCTGCTCCGTCAGGTTATTAAGGAAGGCGTGTAAAAGGTGGAGACGTCTAAAATAGACGTTAAGACGTTGAATTGATTTACAAGAGTGGGATCCAGAACGAAGTGTTCCAGAAGGGACAGGATTTGGGGATTGTGAGAAGACAGCGAAACTCCCCAGAAAGTGGACAGTGTTCTGCTAGAAGGAGCTCGCGGGGTGTGGCGGGATTGTCGAAAGAAATAGATGATGGAACCGGATTACATCTGGCTACGATGTAGATACCAGATAACCGCGGTATGCGGACGTGATAATAACTGTGATCACACGAACAGTAGAGGTTATCGGTTCCTCTTACGCAAACGCTAACACCGTTTAGCTACGAGTCCTAGTGCACTATGGACCAAAGCAATGTTATACTGTTAAACGAGGTATGGGCGTTGGATCGCAAGCAATCCGAATAATGTTTGGCAGGTGCTAGTCCTGTCACTGTCACGTAGCGATCACGAGTTCTTTCGAACCAAGGAAGAAGAAGCTAATCGGGGATAGAAGGATCCCGACTAGGCAAGAAGTAATGTAAAGGGGTAGAGTCGGATGATAGCCTGCCTCAGAGAGGTCTCGACTACCAGGGGAGCGGGCGGTTGACCTACGGTCTTCCGTCAGCTATGAAACACGAGATGGGTAGAGAAATGTCCAAGCAGTGAAGAGCTGGGTGAATGGAGGATAGTCTTGAAATAATGTCAGGACTTGTCTCAATATCACTAAGCAAAATGCTAATGATTTTAAGACTAAAGAAACGATACAAGAAAGTACACTACTTATATACCTACAGCTAGAGCGCACAGACCATGTATAATATAAAGGGAAATACTAAGTAAGGGAACTGGTGAACAGGGCTTAAAGGTTAGAGGGCAGCGGGGAAAGGGTATGACGTAGACATCAGTAAGCATGACATCATAGTCTAGAACGTGGAAAAGGGTTTGGAACTAGGGTAAGAATTTAGAGTTCTGACATGCAGTGGAAAATGTCCACACAAATATGGCATCAAGGTCAAGTCGGTCGCCATCCTCAGCGCCATCAGGATTCAGTAATAAATTTCGCAGTGCAGGAAAGGGTGGGAACAAGGCTAGAGACAGGACATACACAAAGAAGTAGAACATGCCTTGCTTGACAAGCAAATTGATGTATTGGCTGACTTGCCACTTCCTTGTCAAACAGTAGTACATCTGAAGTGACTCTTGTCACTGAAGTGGACGATCACAAACGTGCACAACACCGCATCAAATGACAATTGCAATATCATGAATCTGTTCCGTGCAAAACAAATATTCCAGTACTTCAGTGCTAACCCCTGACTGTTGGTAAGCATAGGGTTTATTTACTGAGGCACATCTACATACACAGTGTATTCCTCAGTTTGCTGTGAAGGGTAGCAACAACCATGATAGAGATGATTTTGATGGAAAACAAAATAAGAAGTATGGCAAGGATTGGCCTTGATTGATTGAACATTGCCCATATGTGCAGGATCATTACAACTGTAATCACCATTGTCAATACAATTTTCTGATCTGAAGAAGACCACTTACAATCAGCAGCACCAAGAAAAAGAAGGTATGTCCATCCCTCAATATCTCCCAATACTAAGCCTTGAAGTGCTGGTGAATGGAGTGAAGAGGGAAAGCTTCAAGAGAGGACTCACAACTGTGTGATAAATATAAAATTGTCTCAAAGAGACAACAATGACTGTAAGCCAAATTTACACATGTCTGTGAGGAATTCAGGTTGGTATGTTCATTGATCACTGATATCATTGAGTTATCTCGTCTCCTGTCTGTGATTGGGCCATTTGCTAAGACAGTCCAATGTCTCAAGGACAGCCATGTAACTGTGGATCAAATTTACTATTACTGACTAGGAATCATCACCCAGCTCAAGTCCATTTTCGAGACAAATGAATACCACATAGAACCAAGCACAATTGAAGATATACAAGCAATTACTAATGTTATGGATCCGTCAAGACCAGACCGACTGACAAGGAGGAAGCTAGGTGCAACCCTAATCAACCATAAACCGATAGATAAAGGAGTAGTTTAGGCTTTGGATACCAATAGCCTTTGGTGACAAGGAAAAGGAAGCAAAGATTGGACGTTCTTAACACATGGCCAGGTCTTTGGGACTATACCATTGTTTATGATAGAACTGGGGATCGACTACGGTACATGGGGTCCTTATATACGTACAGACAACCACTATTAGTAATCCAGTTCTGGGCGTAGGGTATCAGGGAATACAATGATGTGATAGATAAGAAGAATAGTAGCCAATAGCATAAAGAGCGATGACCTAGACCTTTACAATGAGGGGACAACTGTTACGGATTTCCCCATAGACGATTGGCTATCTGTGATGCCTCTTGAAGGCGACGGCAATGGCACATTTTCTTTTTCTTTTACTCCTTACGAGACTCCTTTACGTGACGGCTTCCCCGTCCTAGACTCTTACTTTACTTGGCCTGACGTAGATCATTCCATCCCTTCTTCGATGACGGGTGGCTGGTTCGAGAGTAATCCCGACCAGTGGCTCTGATTCTGAAGCGGCTCTCCGCTTCCCCTTACGAGTACCACGGATTCCTTCCTTCCGCTCCGCGGATCCCCACTTTACCTTTTACGCATGTTTCCTATTTAGTACACGGCTCTCCTTCTTCTTCTTTTGGATGACTCCATCGGGACATCCTGTATTCGTAGTGCGGTCTTCCGCATGGACCCCGCTTCTCCTTCTGGATGCTTTCTATATCCAGATATATTCCTTTTATAACCACTTCTCTTTACGTATATAAGGGGCTTCCCCCCCTTCTATGTTCCCTAGCTAGTTCTGCACAATTCAGCGTACTTCTAAGACTCCACTCAGTGTGAGACTTCTCCCTAACGGTCAAAGACCCTCAGCACTGCGGATCAAGGCCCTCTTCCTAACAGACGTCGTTGCCTTCGGATCCAGTTCTCGATTCCTGTTACGATTTTCAAACTTTTTACCTAACTTGTTACGTTTCACTTTTTCTTTTCACTTCGTCTTCGTCCTTCGTCTTCACTCGGACCTCGCCTTCGTTGCCACATAGGCCGTTAGGGTCTCGCTTATGCCACTGCCCTTGACCCATACTAATTCCATCGCATTCCATAGACATTCTACCTTACTCATCGTGCTCACGTCATATGCCGTGCCCTTTGCACATTCGTCATTGCTTTGTCATCCCTTTGTCATTCTCGCTTACTCCGTTGCTGCGCATAGCAGTGCTTGTGAGTCATGACGAGTCATTTCCCCTTTATATCCAGATGACTCCGCTGCCTGCCCTAAAGGGCCTTTACGTATATAAACCCTAGATACCCGTCCAT
>JBBPNX010001156.1:0-10372 GCA_038091155.1 Harrya chromipes
ACATTGAATGTGTGATGTTGGTCACACCTCACTTGGTGCCGAACCCTGCTGCCGAGGAAAGGACCCCAGCTGTCCGAATTTAGGATTGCTCGACCAAAATTGGACCTGGCCCTGCTCGCCAACGGTAAGCAATGGCGTTAGTTGAGTACTGAGTGACAACTTGTTTTGCGGGCGGTGATCCACATGTAAACCCGGGCGGGCTGATTCCACTCCTGGTTTATTAACAAGCTGATGAATTGCGAGTTTCCCGTTCACTGTCCGTCACCGATATCCTCGAAAGTATAGATACAGGTGGTCAAGTGTCAAGTTGCCGCCCATATAATGACCATGAAAATTGATTGTGCCCTACCACTTCAAGTTGTCGTTCACTAGGGGCGTCCCGGTCCGAGTTACCCTGGGGCATATCAGTATGATCGCGCACTCGCACGCGCGTCGGTCACATACATACTTGTGAGTTTGAACGAGCGTCGGAATGCCGGGAATGGATTGATGTCGACAAGTTGGATTTTTTTTTCCCATAGGAACCATCATTTTTGCACATCCCTACAGAACATACCATTATTGCTTTCACGGCTTCCCATGAGCTCATTGAGATGGCGACACTGACGGCACGCGCACTTCTTCGGTTATTAGAGCGGGTTTTATTGTTATAATAAGTACTTACATTTCAGCAATTCTGCATCATTCGTATCTCCGTGTCGTTGTGATCTACGAGCAATGTTCCGAGTCTTCTATCGTCCCAATCATCGGAGTGTCAATGAGGTGGCGTCAGGCAAACCGCTGGATTACTTGTCCACCTCTGCGACCTACGGCAACATGTGAGATATCTGCGAAATTCGAATGAGATATGGAAGAAAAGAACCTCTGACAACACCTCGGAACATCCAGTTATCCTTCGTTTGGACCAGAAGCAGTCGGTGAACGGAAATCCACAAGTCATGAGCAGAAATGGAAGTATCATGATGTCCGAATCCGAGCCCCGTGCGACGCATCGACCCGTGGAGGAACGATAGAAGCAGCGGGAGAAACATTAATGATCATGGAAGAAAGAAGAAGAAACGACGGGTGAGATACAAGCTCACTTTGTGAAATATCCAGCGTCGCGCATCCGGACCGTAGCGCGAGATTCACGTACTTTTCATGTCAGAGGCTACTAGGACACAGGAACGTAGATTGCGCATAGGGACGTTACGGTAAACTCTCAAGGTGCGCTGGCGGGAACTAACTTGTTCGGCGAAGGTGGCTGAAACAATCGCGACTCGTCACAACATGGAGACTCACGAGATTGAAGATGGTAATACCGATGTCGGGTTGGAGAAGACAACGTCAACGGAGCGGCGAGCGCGAGATCTCGCCGGGATGATGTGGAGCATCTTGCGTAGTTTGAAATGTGACTTCCGGGTCGGTGCCGAATCCAACGAGCATGGAAGCATGGCAGCCTTCTGCGTTCCATCGTAACTTGCGCTGGTTCTGAGTGCCGAATGAAAGACTATGTCTGAAACAGCAACGACGCGAACGAAGCGAGTTGAACGGAACCAAAGTTTGAAACACCAAACATACAGCGGACTCCGACAAGGCAGGAGGTGAGGAAGACAAAAAGTGAAAATCCAATAAGTAGAGTTTGGGAGAAGAATCGGCGTTATTTTAGATTGATGCAGGCTCTCTTCTAAGAGTCTAGTAGGGACTGGGAAAAACTTCTTGCGTCCCCTGAAGATGTAAGTATGCAACTCGTCCTTGTCAAAACGGGGTTAGCGTAAACCCAGCATACGTACGGTATTTACGCATGTGAGGGCATGATGCTGTCCAGGCTCCACCGCGTTTGATTGGCGAGCGCTGCACCCTGCCAGTGGGTATTCAAGCTGTCGCCGAGGCCCGCAACAGCACGTTAACAGCGCCAAACGCGTGAAATGTCTCTGTCATTTTAGGGTCCGCGTACCTAGGAGCGTGGTTGAGGAGATTGTGTGGGAAACGTACAACAGGCGCTTTAAGGTTTGGGATCACTGGGTACGTAATTTGTCGAAGGTGACTGGTGACTTGTTGCATTCTTTCTCGCGCACATATGAGCAGTGCGCACGTTGCTTCGATTGACTTGGCAACTCTGCTCGAGCCTCGAGTTGGACCAATTACTTTTGAGCAACATAACTTAGTGGGTCCACCACGATCTTTCTTTCAGAAGCAGAATCCGATTGAGTTTCAGCTGTTCAGTAGGCACATGGCTGGCGATTAGTCATCATCTCGTCACTGGCACGACTCGTCGGAACTGCCAGTGAATACTGCAGTACAACAGTGAAGCAAATCATCCCATATGACCGGTCACTTCAAATGATCAAGTTCAACGTCTTACTGGTCGCATTCCGCCGGTCAAGTGCTAGTCAACGCGGATGGGCCGCGCCTAGTTAGGTTTAGTTTTGTTACCTAAATCTGCTTCTGGTGGCACAATCAACTCCAAATTGGATTGTTGTGTCAGCATTCATTTCGCCGTCATCCTTTCGGCAGCTTTGTCTGGATGGATAAAAGGACCTGACGCCCCGTTTCTTCCCATTTCCAACTTTTCACTTTTCTTCTCCTTCCAGTATATCGTCCCACTCTCACTGAGATACCTACCATGTCCGACATCGAGAAAGCCCAGACCTCTCAAACCCAGTTTGTCCAAAACTACGACAAGCAAGCCAACTTTGCGCCACGACCAACCAAGATCGCCAACCCTGGTGCTCTGTACGTCCCGCCCGGTTTGCACCCTGTCCACCCCCGACGCCTGACCCCATATCTATAGCGGTCTGTTCTCGTTCGCCTCAACCACGTTCATTCTTTCCCTGTACAATGTAAATGCAAGAAATGTTCACACTCCCAACGTTGTCGTTGGCATGGCCTGCTTCGCTGGCGGTCTAGCTCAATTTTTGGCGGGAATGTGGGAGTTCCCTCGCGGCAATGTTTTGGGAGCGACAGGTACGTTGGGCTTGTCTTGATGACCTCCGTGATCCCATCTCCACTTGAACATCATGCGGTTACCTCATTCCGGTGCTCGTGTGAATTGCTGCTATGTTGTGGATCATGTTTTATTATTTTTCTCCCTGACCGTGTAATCATGTTTGCAAATTTGGCTAACCGTTATTCTAGCATTCACTTCTTACGGAGCCTTTTGGATGTCATATGCAACGATTTTGATTCCCGGCAGTGGTATTACCGCGGCTTACACGTCTAGCGATGAGCTGGCACAAGCACTCGGTATTTACCTGATCACATGGTTTGTCCTGACCACCTTGTTCCTGTGAGTCCCGTTTACGAGCTGGCGAGTGCGTCACTGAAATATTTGCCCAGCATTGGTGCCCTGCGTCGCAATCTCGCCTTTATCGCTCTGTTCTTCTTCCTGGCTATCACCTTCCTGGTGCTTGCGATTGGCGCATGGTCTGGAGAGGTCGCCTTTACCAAGGCTGGTGGTGGATTCGGTATCTTGACGGCATGGATTGCATACTATTGCGGTCTCAGCGAACTGCTTGTCAAGGGTGAGAGCTGGTTTAGTCTTCCCTTGGGTGGTATCAAGCAGGAGCGCGTGCTTTAGATTATGAGTTGGCATTTGACGGGTTCTTGTTTAGTCTGCCACTGGACCATCTCCGCCAGCCCTGGTCATTACCCAGTCGTTTTTTTTTGACTACAGTATGGTTACCCTCATTTCTGTCACTAGTCCGGTAATCTCGATCTCCTGTTTGGTTTGATTATAATGTCTGAGAAATTACAGTTGGACCAATGGTGGCCACTTGACATCTGGAATATACATATGTTTTGAACAGAGGTGTCTGCGGCGTGAACTTTGTATCTCGTAAATCTTATTCGATGGAAGGAAATATGGGTGTGATGGATTGCCACAGACCGTTTCTCTGTGTTTCAAATTGAAGCAGATATCATTGGTGGAGATGTTCCGAACCTTCTTTGATTGATCGGATTGTGCGGGAAACCAGCTTGATTGAGAGATATACATTATCTCGCGGTACCCCACACTGGAGACAAGCAAGCGAGAGATCAGTGTGACCAAAGGGAAGCCCATGTGATGCTTCTGTTCTAATTTTGCATCAATGTCCCCTGACGGTGTGGAGACAAGATACTCCGAGGTACACAAGGCCCGGGATCCCATGAAGAGTCGGTGGCGTTGCTTCCAACCGGGGCCATGGATGTGATTCGACACGCTGAGTGGAGCTAGGATATATCCAGACGGAACGTCGCACAGTGGACATTGCAGGGAATTGCACGTGTCAGGGCAGACATTCCGAGCTGGCCGGGATGATAAATCAAGTCCCCGTCGTGCGATGGGTTCCCGCCACGGCGCTCAATCAAGGCCACGTCTCTTCTGAGTCCCCCGCTTTCGATGAGATGAACCCCCTACGAAGTGCAGTCTTTCCAGCGAGCATACAGCACTAGGGTAATCGAACTCATCGTAGAGAGCAAAAGACAAAGTGGCTAGTTGGAGTGGCTTAGCAAGACCGGCTCCGCCCGAAACTCCGCTCGGACATTCCTTTTGTGCGCGTTTGCGCTGATTGCAGGCCAATCCGTTCGAGTGTTTCTTTTTCTTTTTTTTTTCTTTTCTTTTTCTTTGTTGCCATCATGTCTTCCAACCTCAATATCGCTCATGGCGATATTACTGCTCCAACACCGCAGAACACACCTTTGAATCAAGCACCGATTGCTCAGGGATTGTCGCGTCCGACCGTACCCGACATCTCTGAAGATAATGAGCAAGAAGATGATGGCGACGGTGCCCTCCCACCCGGTGCCCAATCTGCAATGCTTGGATTGGTCCACAATCGTTTGTCTGATCTTGTCGGGAAGAGCTCTGGTTATATCGAGAGCCTCCCAGTCGAAGTCAAAAAGAGCGTTGAGGCCTTGAAAGGGGTTCAAGTCAAGCAAAACGAACTGCAAAATCAGTACAAACGCGAGTGTTTGGAGCTCGAGAAGAAAGTACGCGATTGTCTCCCTGTTTATCGCTCCTTGTATGCGTGATCAGATCACTCATTCGTCGTCTATCTTGCTTAGTACCTCGAACTTCAAAAGCCTCTTTATGGGCGACGAAATGCGATCATCTCGGGCTCATCCGCGCCCACGGCGGAGGAGATGGATGCTGGGATCCAGTCATCGCTCAAGGATGATGAGGAGTACACACCACTCGCCAAGGACCCTCCAACTGGCCCTGCCGCAATCCCAGAGTTCTGGTTTACTGCCCTTCGCAACCACATTGGCATCTCAGATCTCATCACTGACCGCGACGCGGGTGCTCTCAAACACCTTACCGATATTCGTCTCTCTTACCTTCCTAGCGACGAATCCAAGCCCGGTTTCAAGATCAGCTTCTATTTCAGCCCCAACGAATTCTTTGAGAACGAGGTCTTGGACAAGACCTATCTCTACCAGGAGGAAGTGGGATACTCTGGCGATTTCGTCTATGACCGTGCGATCGGTACCGAGATCAAGTGGAAGGAGGATAAAGACCTGACCAAGGAGTTTGAGATAAAAAAGCAGCGGAATAAAAGTCGGGCCCTTTCATCATTTAGCACGGACAATGCGCTGATGACATGACCGATCAGATACTAACCGAACCCGCTTGGTTCGCAAAGCAAAACCGACCGACTCCTTCTTCAACTTCTTTTCTCCTCCCACTCCTCCCGCGGACGATGATGAGTTTGACGACGAAGATCTTGAGGAACTCGAAGAAAAATTGGAGATGGATTACCAGATCGGTGAAGATCTGAAGGAGAAGGTGTGATACTTTGTCTGTCCTGCTGCCCCGAGCTCATCTGGCACACAAAGGTCATTCCTCGTGCCATTGACTATTTCACTGGAAAAGCTCTCGAGTATGACATGTTGGATGAAGACGATGGCTTTGATGAGCTCGACGAGGATGACGAAGACCAGTTCGATGACGATGTATGATTCTCTAGCCCGTCCTGCAGACCTTAGCTCCAAATTTTTCCAGGACTCCGACTCGGACAATGAGCCCCCCGCAAGAAGGCGTGGACCTCCCAAGGGTCGTGGCGGCGCCAGTGCAGGCACTGTCAACCCCGAAGAATGCAAAAACCAGTAGATGGTGGTTCGATCTATCTTGCTAGCCACAATACCATTTTACGATGTGCGTATGTGTACAACAGCGATCTCTTTTTGTCCAATTGAATTCCCATCTTTGTACTGTTCCCAAGCGCCTCGTTTCCATTTCTGCAATCTTTCTTTTCTACTTGTACGACAACAGACCTCTTCCCTCCCCTGCATTGTGTTGCTCTCTTTCATCAACCTCATCTTTCCTTTGCTGTGGATTTGTTGCTGCGTTACGTATTAATCGATTTGCGTGCGTGTGCACTTCAACCTTTTCCTTTTCCTTTGACCTTGACATGTTGAACTACTTAGCTCGTCTTTAATGGGTTTTCGATTGGTAGGGTGTGTGCTAATCCCGACCGTTTGACGGCTACCTTGACAACGTCGTTGAAGTGGCCAGCATAGTTCTTCGTATGACAACTATTTTATGACGTCACAAGCGACTTGGATCGATCCCAGTGATTTAACAGTGTCGACTCGGAGGTGTCCTTGGGGTGGATTCGAAATCGACGTTACATTTCCAATAAGACACAATATCACATACATGTACATATGCGGGACAACTAAAAACAGGACCAATATCACAAACAACGTCGATATCTCAGGCTGCTGGTGGTGATGACACGACGACCAAATCCATCTCCCGGGCCGGTCCTACTCGTACGTCAAACATCCAATTTCTTGGTCGGAATGCTCGACGTGGCCCGGGTACTAAGCTGTTGGTGTATCTCGACGTCCATGTCACGTTGGATCTGAATAATAGCTCGCTGTCGGTAGATCAAGGCTCGTGGACGACTTGGAAGCGCGTGCCAGACGCACGAAAATGACACTCACAGACTCGGAGAACTGTGGCGAGTTTGACATCAGTGCTTTCATACGGCAACGAGGTTTCCGTTGATGTTCTTGCATTGCGTTTAAACTGTCGGGTTTTTCATCGGAAACCGGGCGTCTGGTATGGGGTGATTGATCTAGTTGGTACTAGGATCCCTTGGGAAGGGGACGCACGTTAGTACCTGCACAAAGGCGGTGAAATCCATGCCTTTGAGCGTCAGGGACTACAAAGTGCACAGACGGGACGACGATTCTACAGGGCCTCGATACGAGAACAGGAAAACATGGATCAGCCGTGATAATGCCGAGAAGATTGCAAACAGCCTGTTGTCCGAATCACTGACAAAATGGGTATCAATGGGCCGGTGGTGCTGACGATGTCTAGGCGTCAGTGTTGGTCGTGTACACCAGCAACATGTTGATGACCCGATCCGTCTTGATGAAACGCAAGTGATCAACGGTCGATGTGGATGAGTCTGCGGGTTTGAACTCGGATACAACTTACCGTTCCGTTTGCGTTGTTCATTGGAGATAATAGCAAAGTGCGTCGGCGACTCGCATGAGACTGTCCGCAAATGCAGATAGTCCATCGTAACGCTGGTAACATAGGGGAAACTGAGCCAGATCAGCACGAGTGAAACCACTGACTTGAACTTTGGCAAGGAATTCCGTGACCTCCGTGAACTTGAATCTTTTGGGACGCGTGTCAGCAAGGGTTGGAAGCGGATTTTTTCGAGGGTTGAACGGTTGAGCCCTCGCCCAAGCGCGGCATGTCACAGCTAGCAAGCGTAAGGAAAGGGGAAGGGTGCCACGCAACGGACCTTGCATGACGGTGACAATCAGAGGCGCCATAATTTGAACACAGTGAAGAGGAATGGACGCAGTCCGACAAAATTTACAGTCTATTATCTTCCACGTAGAAGCCACATGGGTGTAAATGGCCCTGCAAAAATAAGTCCTGTTGATCACCGAACATTCGAGAGGAGTGATTGATGGGAGTGTTGTTGGAATGTAAGCTTCTAGTGGTAACCGGGGAAGAGGCCCTGCTCAAGGAATGATGGGATTACGATATGTAGTCAGTGGCTATGTAGCCCTGGAGGAGTCGTGAACTTCAAGTTCGTGTCACCGTTCGTTCCTATACCCAACTCCGATACGGTGGCAGTCCCCCAGCCCAGGACGATTCACATCAAGGCGTTGTTACTCCGCACTCTGAGAGCTGTGCTGCTCTATAATTGTCGTGCTTCTACCCCAACATCCGTTCTATAGTTAGTCTATCACTGGGAACTGTGCAGGTGGCCGGCAGGTACATGCACAGCAGTCACCGCTGGATGTGATATCAAGTCATGGCGAAGAAACATATGATATCGCAAACTGGATTTCTCTGTATCATACACTGTCGTACATGCCAGTGGTCATCACACCTTCTATCCCCCTTCTCAACCATAGGCCTTTCATGCAGCAGCAGGGATGGGTACCTCAGCTTGAGGAGTGAGCCTCACAGCGTGTCTCCTCTCGGCGGGGTTGAAGTCTGCCAGAGCCGAGTGAACCGTGACACGGTTGTCCTTCGCAGGTATTAGGTTCGGAGATAAGAGTCCAGATTGTGAAACATACCCAAACGACAACCGTGCCGGGCTTGTAGCGCGCACGGATCTGGAAGTCGGCGCCCTTGCTGATGTGGTCATACAGGAACTTGAGAAGGTATTCAGATTCCTCGGTCTTGAACCCGACGATACGGCGAGTGAAGCCGGGGTTGACGTAGAGTGCTTTCTCGCCAGTTACCGGGTGACGACGGACGAGAGGGTGCTGTCGACGAATCTCGTTTGAGGAACTGCGACTGGAGCAGTGAGAGAGGGTGTACGAACCTCGGTCTCGATGGGCTCACGGCGCACTGGTCCACCGTTACGACGAGACTTTTCGGCCTGCTCGTGGGCACTGTGCACAGCCCGTAGGCCCTCGAGATGCTTCTTGAACTCGGGGGAGAAGCGGTTGTAAGCCTCCACTTGAGAAGCGAAGAGTGTATCTCCACCAGTGGGAGGCTGGAAACGTGAGTCAGGGTTAATGAGAGGTCAATTAAGAGATCACATACCTGATCAAGAATGACGAAGAATGTGGTCCCCGCTGGCTGTTTCTCGTAAGACTACATTGATAAGCGGACTTTAGTGTGCTTCAACAAAGTACGACACGGACACGTCACTTACAACGTCGGAGTGCCATTGCGTCTGATTGATTCGATTTTCCGGGAGGACCCTCTTCAGATGATCGTGATTGGCATCACGGTATACTAGCCCTGGTCAATCATGTCACTATCTAAATGATAGAAATCACTCACCGACGTGGAACTCAGGGTAATCCTTGACATTCCCAGACGTGGGATGTCTGTGAATGCGCCCGAACCGCCTGCGTTTTCTGTTAGACATACGCTGAAACTTTCAAACTTCCAAATTACTTGGCCAGCTCAACCTGTCTTTCGGGACCGATGTCCTTGAGGTCTTGGTCCCTGAAAATGAGCACCTTGCGCTCCGCAGCATAGAGCGCGAGCTCATCAAGGCCTTCCTCGCTGAGCTGCGAGATTTGGATTCCGTTTATTTCAGTGCCAAGGAATGGGCTAAGATGCTCCAGCTTTGCCTCGGCGGTAAGCAGGTGGGGCTTTGCACGGTCAGCTTTCAAACCGGGGTCGACATGCTCTGCCCATTCCTCAGCCATGGGCAAAATGACAAACGCAAGCCTGAAGAGACGAACCGTAGATCTTGGTGGCAAGCCATTTTTCACCCCCGTTAAAGTACGGAAGATAGTGTGGATAAGAGGGTCCATTCTGTCACAAGTAGTGGTCATTTCACGTATTCAGCTGCAATAGATGGTATCCTCACCGTCGGTTTCTCGGTAGCATTTAGCTTAAGATTTTCCACCTTGTCGCTCACCTCGGTAACTTGGGGAGGCAATTCAGAAACAGAGGGCGCCATGATGATATAGGGATTTTCTTTGTGGATGGGTTGCAGGCCGCATTTCGTTCACATTTTATACACCACCCGCAGGGTCATATGATGGCGAAGGTCTTGAGCATGGAGCTGAGACGTCCAACGACTGATCTCGAACGTCACGCAAAGTGACGCCATCGTCTTGTAATCTCGAGGATCCTGCACTTGAAGGAAGAGACTGGTTTGCAAGGGATGGCGTTTTCGGGGCATTGTATGACGTGACTTGATAAAGGATTAACTCAAAGCCGACCTATCGCACGGAGGTTTTCCCGGTTGTGGGTCATGCGACCATTCTTGCCGAGGTACTCATTCGAGTCTCAAGGTTCAAGGTTCAAGCACAGTGAAAAATTACTATGACTGGCTGTGATTGATTCGGTCAATATGTGTCCGCTTCTGCGGATACGAAGTAGACACACGGAGACACGGTACAGACGGAATTGGGACTAATATCATAAAATATTTGTGCTCAGACATGTCCATATGTGTTTCGG
>JBBPNX010001157.1:0-10342 GCA_038091155.1 Harrya chromipes
TAAATGACATTGGCGGCCAACTACGTGATCAGAAGGTTGGTATTCCAAATTGCGTGACAAACCTAAGACTCGATGGAGACGTCTCCAGACAAGAACAGAATTCATTAGGCCCTTTATTGGGTACTCCACGAAAAAAAAACACATTCGAAAGGCTGCGGATTAGAGAGGCACCTCTGACGGCGCGCGGGGGACAAGGGACAAACGCTCGTTGTAGCATTGTATGGGGCGTCGTCGGAGCCCGAAAAGTGGCATTCTGCCGGTCGAGACTCTCGGGCGGATGCCTTGCATTTTGAAAGGCTGAGGATTCTAAACAAGACGGTCTTGCTGTGCCTATGTGAATAGAACGACGAGGAAAATTCGTGAGACATGCTGCACACTGACCAACGGAGTACAATAGGTCACCATCGGATTGAGGGCGCTGGCGGTTGGTTTCCCCACTCAGGATAACGGTTGTATAAATCATGTCGGTGGAACAAAAGCGGTCAGTCTCCCGAAGACCGACTATAATTGAGGACTCCGCCTGTTCGTGGTACCATAATGATAATGCCCGCGCGAGCTTCTCCATAATGTCACCTTTTCTCTGGCAGTGCACTCGGTTCCCCGCAATTTGAAACCCTAGTTCGTCCAGTTAAACCATTCGTGGAGCGAAACTTCTCAAGGTAATTGGCAGACCTGTATGTAATCAGCACCCGTTAACTAGAGAGTGACTCACTGAATATGCATAAAGCTTTGGTCGCTGAGTGGGAGAACAGGCAGCGTCGTTATCACATAAATTAGTCCGGGTCCTCCAGGATGTAGACCCGTGATGCCGTAGAGGTCGTGATGATCGAAAGAATACCGTATCTGCTGATGTAATCAACGTGGAGGTCTTTTGTTTCAGAGCTGAGTCGTGCTTCGGTTCAACAAGATGCCTTCAGACCATCTCAGCGTCGTACCGCCTCTTCTCGGTGCAGGGCATGCGGAAGATTTGGTCAAGTCAGGAAAAACGCTCCATGTAACTTCATCCCCCTTGAATGAGACGTATGCAGTGTATCCGACCTCATTGGTAGGAAAATCTTTGCAATGTTGGATATCTCCCGAATTAAGTATATCACCGCAGCTAGAGAACCTGTCGGCAAAACATCGAGTATTCAGCCCGGATGATCAAGTTGTCTATTTCGTGAGCTCAGAGGCCTTGCCACTGTCTGAGCGTCGTTTGGTGCGTTTTCTTAACTGGCCTCTTGACCCTCCTTGTTCACCACTACATACCTCTCAGTTCATCGGGGACACTTCGATCATCTTTGCTGCGTGGCAAAACTTTTTGAAATCAGTCTCGCGAAACGGCACTGACATGTGAGGAATTTCTTGCTGTTATGATGATGATTGAGGTCTTCCTTCCCCTAAGGCTTCAGGATGAGTCCGGTCAACAGGCAACGCGCAAGCTCGCCCTGGATTATGTGAATTTTGCAAAAGAATGCTGGGTATACACGGCGGTATGTGTCTTACCCTAGTTTCTGCAAATTCTCAAGAGCTATATTCAGGAACCCTCTTCAAAAGCACGTCAAGTTCCCAGTGACCACTATAGAACACTATACACGTGTTTGTCACTGTTTGTAGTTCTCTATGCCCCCGAGTATGGACTCGAGAATGCTCCAGTTGGGGATGACCTTATGGAATGGCTGAACACCCATTTTATTGAGCCTTCCACCGAGGAAGGAGACCATCTCTCTACCCTTGAACATCCTTGGACGGACGAAGCTTTCTGGCCGTACCTAACTAGGTTTGACCTCGGTCTCCAGCCTTTTCCCCCCTTTCTAATAGTTCTGTGAAGGGCGACTCTCAGAGGATTGAGTAAAGCGGTCACATTTTTCTTGGGAACATTATCCGACCATCCGTCCAAAGACTTACGAAGGCTCTCGCAAACTTTGATCCCATTACTCAGTACACAACCGAAACTCCAGGCATATGAGGCAGAAAGAGAATTCGCGTACGCATCTCATAGGTGGAAAGACAAGGTCAAGGGGCTGCGCATCGAGCTTGACGCTGTTCCTGAATCTGACCGACGTGACGACTACGAGGATTGGTGGGATCGTCTGAGTGATATAGTGGGTATACTGGAAGGCCGTGGGGAGGTGCTTCAGAAGGTTTGCGAAGAGCTCGGTGCTGACTGGAAGGAAGTTTGTGTTGCCTGGGGTGTCTTTGTCGATCCAAGACTTCGGAGGCAGGATCTGCCGTAGGTCCAGTCGACTATCTTGCATCGTCATGTGTTGATTTGTCAAAAGCGATGTGATAACTCAAGTCCTCGAAGACATGCCTCCTGATCCGACTAGTCTGGAGGATATGGTTCACGCTGCGCTATTTACCGGTGATCCGTTGAAAGCATTGGACTACGCTTCAAAATTAGATCCTTGGCTAAGTGCCCACCTGGCGGACATGATGGAGCCGTTGAGCCTAATAGACAAGAATCCGAACGAGGAGTAAGCGCACCCTAGATTCATGGATGTGGAAAAGATAAATTAATCCCATTTCCAGTAATTCAGGATTGACACCGGAATTTTTACGTCCTTTCATATGCGCAGTATCCACGCGGATCACGGTGGCGTCCATGTTTTCCTGTGGAAAGATCGGTGCGAAGACCGCAGACGAGGTACTAGTGCGGTTGCATGGCGCAGGGCCCACGAACGTCACGGAAATTATCACGGCTGAGGGCTCGAGAAAAGGGAACCTGTCTGGGCTAATTTAAATATTTGAATGCTACTTGTCAAATATGAGCGAGAAAATGCGCGGAGAAGCATTGCAGCCTGAGGGTGAGTCGCATTGAATGTGAGTACTACTGAAACGATGACCTCATTGTGCGGAACCCGCAGTAACACCAGCTGCTCCTACTGGCAGTGCTCCCTGTGTCCCTGAGTCAGATTACTTAGCGTCCTTTGAACAGCCTCTTTCTTGGATGCCGATTCTTCTCGATCGACGTGAATTGAACCCCTTCGGGCCCTTCCCTCCCGAATAACGGTACCTTCATTGAGCGCGCGCGCTTTCTTTCAAGGCCTGAGCAAGGCACCCATCCAAAGTGCCTTTCTCAGCCGCGGGACCGTCTATACGACCCGCCGCTAAAAATAAACACCACATCGGACTCGAGCGCGGGGCCGTTACATTTGCGTTATCAAGCATTGCCACCAGGTACCCCCGTTTGTTTTAATGGGTCGATGTGACGGAGGTTCCTGAGGACTCGTGCCTGAGCCGGGACCTGGGCGGTTTTCTCATTATCGCGTGCCTCTTGATGCGTTTAGGTTGCCGTACCGACGTCGGTCAGGCTGGGAATACTGAATACCCGCACTTATGGGATGTACGTCATTGTCACTCACGGAATATGATGCTCTCCGGCTATCCGCACGTCTCTATGATACGAGACCCCTGGAAATGGGATGTGAAAGCGTATGGAATACAGTGGCTCAGGTACATACGTTCATCCGGACTCAAGCTAGTGATACGTGCTTAAATAAGTATAGTCGAGAAAACGCGGAAAAAAAGGAGACAGGAGGAATGAAAGAAAAACGAGAGAAGAGTCGATCCACAGGAAAGGGAGAGTACACACACAGAGTGTGTCATAGGTTATAATAAGATGAAACCATGGAGAATCCCAAGGGGTATCACGAGGTTGGGTAATAGTCGACATCAAAAAGGGAAAGGGAAATCGAACAGCGAAAGCGACGAGTGTGTCAAAGAATTCTATGCCCCTCCCTCCGACTCGTCCACAAATATATCGGTATAGTGTTCCAGAATCGTCTCGATGGCCTTTTAGTTTTTGGCGTGAATAATACCGCCACCTGCGATGAAGGAAGAGTGCAAACTCACCTTGTTCTGGAAGGCAGCATCTGCCATGCTACCATTCCCGTGTCCAGATATGCTACCATTGCTCGATATCTGGCCAAACAGGGTTGGCCCAAAGACGATAGCAAGGTTCTGGATTGACATGGAGTTCTCAGCTTCACACTGAGAAATCCTGTGTGCATACATCCACCACATGTTAGCAAGACAAAGACACATTCGACATATTCGTGTCTACTGACTTGTGCAGGTGACCCAGAAAGTACTTGAGTGTCGCGTAATTTGGATCTGGTAGATCATTGACACGTTCGTGGAGTCGAATATGTCTCAAACGATCGTTCTCGATTCCTGGCTTGAATTAGAACGAGGAAGAGGCGAAGACAGCGGATCCCCTCACTGGCAGCATCTATAAAGCCTTGATGCAGATTCAGGGTAAGAAGAGGGTCTGGTAGCTCCCTGAACCAAAGTTTGAGGACGCTAGTGACATTGTTGATGTCGGAGATCCATTCCTCCGAGTCCAGATCGACAGATTCCATATCTGACGAACGCTGTCAGCCATTCTCCCCCAGACAAGTCTTTTCCTCACCCTTGTCCAGCCGTTCTTTCAGCAAACCAACTTTTCTTGCCATACCGCTGATACGATAAATTCCCTGCGAATACAGACCATACTTCTCTATCGCCGCGCCGCACTTTTCTAGGATAGTGGGGATTTCAACGTTGTCTCTGGCCATTTGTTCGGCCAGGTCTACACCAAACGTGGGCCGGCCACGATCAGTGATGGATGGGTGTGGCCCATTATTCGCCGCCGGTTGCTGCGCTGATGTGTAGGCCCCACCCAGGGTTGGTAAAGGTGGGAGCTGATACGAAATCAGAATTTACTTGATGACACCCCCAATGATCTGAAAAAGGAAACACGCACGAAACCTTCTTCCGCAGGACCTTCCCGCCTAGGTCCCCGAGGAGCACCCCCACGTGCATATGCATAATTTTGCATGTATGTTTTGAAGTCTGCACGGTTGTCAATGGAATCAATGAGCGCCTTAAGACCAGTCCCTGTTTTAATACGAGGTTAAGACCAGCATTCATTACAACTAAGAAAACTTACCTTCGTCCGGTGAGACAGGAACAAGGGTCGATCCATCGCTCAGCACGATGCTTTCGAACAGAAATGCGTATCTCGTTAGGTGGTACTGTGTTCCAAGATCGATTTCATCGGCACACTCCTTCAGGGACTACATCTTCTGATGAGCACGAGGACAGTACAGTAAAAGTACAAGCACGAACTCGTAATATGCGAGGGAGTTGGAAATTGAAGTATTCTTGCCGCATGGTTTGAGTGTCGGTGAAGGCTTTCCGGTAGGTGTCTGAAGCACTCGAAACACGTGACCGGATATCGTCTTCCTGTCGTTGAATCTAGCCGAGAAGATTAGTGCCTCACTCAAAATAAACGAGATCTAGATGCGCACATTTCCAGGATTCTTACCCTTCAAGAGTAGGCCACCCTTAGCTACGGCCTTTCCGAGTACACGTTTGCCCCCCAAGACTCCAGGGGCTTTGGTTTGCACCACACTCTCAGTGAGCGGTTCGCCTTCTTTCTGGAGTAATACGCGCTCCAGTTCCTCCGACGACACGTCCAGCCGGGTTTTGCTCTTCTCCATATTCATCTCCGCATCTTGTAGGGCACGCTCGTACCGGCTTGCCAACTCTTTCGTCTGCATTCAAATCAATCGCATGTCCTTGTTCCTTGATAGGAGAATTTCGGGAAGCATACCTGTTTTCTGTTCTTGTCGACTTCCTTTGCCAGTGAAGCAAGCTCATCGCTCATCTCATTGAGGCGTTGAGCAAACCTAATCCTGTTGTCTGCCATGACTTCGTGCAGCTTCATAGAAGACTGCCACGCATGTACGAAAGACCTGTCCAACGGCGTAACGGATATAAGTTCGGCGTCCGTGATCGACATGCGCTGTACATTACCCAGCCTTTCCGTCGTTCATAGAGTACACTTCCGAGGTGCTGCGAGCCAGTTTCTGCAGACTCTTGCCATATTCTTCCTCGAGAACGGCCCGTTTCTTGAAGAAGATGGAGGCCTCCTGTTAATGTGTCATGGTCATAGATCGAATTCAGATTCACATGCAACTGCGTTTGAAAGCACCAAGAGAACGACGACTGACCCGACAGGATACCATGCTCTGTTTGATTCGATCCAGTAGTAGGGGCACACCACACTGCCATGACCGGGTATCAATAACGGAGATGGGGCATGCGGTACCACTCACGTCTAATTCACATAGCGCTCTTAAGATGTTCTCATCAAAGCTGGGTTCAACCAAGCTGGCCACGTCACTTGGGATGGTGGACAGCGTATCCTTTCGGTCGACGGCGATTGGCATGCTGTCTCGCCGTCTGGACGTAGACGATCTCCCTAGCGAGTCGGAACTCGATCGAGGGGGTGGTGACGATGGCTTCCCTGGCACAGACGTGAGTGCCGGCGTCGTTGTGGATTCGTGCAAGAGCGACATGTTGCCAGGCTGGAAGAGACCGTACGGCGTATGTCCGGGATTACTTGGATCGGAATGGTCAGCGGAGTCCCATACAGATGGAGGGTACCCGTCGTCACCCATGACTACATCCACGACGAGCGACACGACGAGCGGGAACGAAGGCGATTTGGGGACATCCACGACACTGACTCCACCTCCCTCGCGCACTCGGATTATGTAATCAGTAACCACTCAGGGAATTTACCTCCTGTCGAGGTACACTACCTTTCGGTACCGTATCTTTGAAGCGTATTTCGTGACCGCCCATCTCTGACATTCCTATTTCATTTCTATTGTATCGACAATCCACTATAAGACCTGTATTTCATACATCCCCCCGAGGACAATCAAATTTAACTCGTTCTGCATTATTGCATGTCAATCATGGCCATTCGTCGTCCCGGCGCAGACGGAACACTGAGTGCTGCGTGTGTCTGTGATGACGTGTTGGTCCGGCAACATCCTTGACCCACTGTTTCAACGCAAAAAAAATCGACAGACATACGCAACCACTCACGCTTGTGTGCACGTAGACGGGCAGTCATGCTCCTCGGAGATCCCGTGCATGTCACTGAACCGGCAGTCTGTGTTATTGCAGTCAACCTAACGAGGTCAGCATTCGATGGGAAGTTCCAACGACCAAATGCTCGTCGAGCATACCATTTGTCGCCTGACCAGAGAATAGTGACCACAGCTGAAATCATGGTACTGCATGATGTTGTAGCACATTCTGAGAGAAGCTGAGTGTTGGGCGACTCGGATGTTGAAGTAAAACAGAGAATCTTGGTCACCAAAGTCGCTATCCTCGTCCGTATAAATACTTTTCAAAATGTTCCGGATAAAACCATCGGACACGATACAAACTTGGACCGGTGACCAAAAGTCTGGCTAGACGAACCTGCACGGAAAATGCCTGAGAAAATGAAGCAGGGAAAATCTGGCCTGGCATCACCGATCTAGCTGTCAACAGCCTTGATGTCAAACCAACTCATGTAAGAAAGCCAAGTCCCAATATCGCCATCAAAAATGATGTGATAGCTCGTTCCTGCTGGGAGTCTGGGACGTTCCTCGAATATCCCGAGAGCCGAGGCTGAGGTAGCACTCGGCTCCACTGCCGGGGCGATCAGTGAATGTGGCAGGAAGGGGCAATGGATTCCCCAGCAGGTGACAAATTACGCGTGTCATACTATGAGAGACCAGGAGGGCCGTTAGCGAGAAAACCCCGTGAAGAACGATCGATGATCGTTGGACATGTTACCATACCAAGTATTTGCATTTTTGTCTGGTTTGGACGTCCCTCAGGCTCCAGAGACATAGAGACAGGCTGATTCAATATCCGATAATGTCGTCACAGCCCTGGAAGGGGTAAAATTGGCTGTTTACAAACCCGATGTCAAAATCAGGACACGAGGAAACTCACGAACTGCACGGACATGAAGGAGGGACGCCAAACAACAAACCAAAACACCCTGTAGAGAGGACCGTAAGCGTCGCCGGACGTTGTCGAAAATGCTATCCAAGAAAATTCGACTTGAGGATCAGCCTAGCGCAAAATAGGCGCTGAGCCAGACAACGCAGTGAGGCACATTGATAACGTCAAGGGGCATTCCGTGATTCAACGGCATAAGCCAACATATGTACGACTAGTACCTCGACTACTCCTCAATGGGGACCCGAGACTGTCTCGCCACGAGGCAGCCAAATCCGTCGATGTGACTCCCATGATGTGACAACGGCCGAAACGAGAGGCTTATTTGAAGGATGTAGATACTTATCCCGCAGGTGACATAAGACTCCCCAAGTACTCCTTCGTTTGTCATGAAAACACAGGCCGGAGCCAACAGGGAAAAATGAGCGGCAGACATAGCAATGCAGATCCAGAAGTACAGATAACCTATACAACGGGACCCAGTTTCCTATCGATGATCTGCATGCCGCCCGTTCCAATCATAGCGCATCTTGCAAAATATTTTGCAAGGGCGAGACGTACTACTTGCAACCGCTGCTGAGTACCGTGTTGTCCATCAACGCGGAGCTTCAGTTCCAGCATCTTGAGGTAATCATCCCCCGATCCTTGTGTCGCCCGGGCGCAAACTTCATCTAGGCGATAGAGCAAAATACAGGCGCTGGCATAAGAAAATAGTGGGGTAGGTTCTAGAACATAGCCGTATTAGCATCGAGCACCCGCGTGTTGAAAGGACTTGCCATATTGCAACAGCTGAACAGCATCGCATAGCAAAACCCCCCACCAGGACTTCGGCGCGATTTCCTCTTGGAATATGGTCACAAGGTCCCAAGCGGCGTCCTGGAGGTCCCGGTTCAACAATCGCTGATGAAACTCAGCGTACCGCACAGCAAATATCAATCGATGAATAAACACTCCATGTGCCCCTGCAGTCGTGCGCAGGGCTTGAAGTGATGGAGCGATATCGAACACGTATCTGGTGTATTGTTCTGGGCCTGAAACAATTCAGACAAGAAGAGTATGGAACACAGCGCGGCCAACCTGCGTAAACATATTCCTGCAAGATACGATCGACCACACGACCAAGGCCAGGCCAGTCCTCCGCTGATGAACAATATGACAGTGCGAGCCCATATTCCTTTTTCTGTACAAATGTTCTGGCGGCTATCTGCGGTCGGGTAAGTAAGTAAATGACCGAACACATTCAATGCGACTCACCCTGCAAATGCTTCTCCGCGCGTTTTCTCGCTCATATTCATGACAAGTGGCATTCAAATCTTTAACTATCGCAGACAGATCCACTTTGCTCGAGCCCTCATCCGCGATAATTTCCGTGACGTTTGTGGACCCTTCGCCATGCAACCTCAGTGGGACACGCACTAGTACCTCGTCTGCGGTCTTTGCACCGATCTTTCCACAGGAAAACATGTACGCCACTGTAATCCTCCACAACGCGGAGTCCGCGTGGAGGTACTGCGCATATGAAAGGACGTAAAAATTCCGGGGTGATAATCCTGAATTACTGGAAATGGGATTAATTTATCTTTTCCACATCCATGAATCTAGGGTGCGCTTACTCCTCGTTCGAATTCTTGTCTATTAGGCTCAACGGCTCCATCATGTCCGCCAGGTGGGCACTTAGCCAAGGATCTAATTTTGAAGCGTAGTCCAATGCTTTCAACGGATCACCGGTAAATAGCGCAGCGTGAACTATATCCTCCAGACTAGTCAGATCAGCCTTGGGGGAAGAAGACCTCGATAATCATCATCATAACAGCAAGAAATCCCTTACATGTCAGTGCCGTTTCACGAGACTGATTTCAAAAAGTTTTGCCACGCAGCAAAGACGATCGAAGTGTCCCCGATGAACTGAGAGGTATGTACTGGTGAACAAGGAGGGTCACGAGGCAACTTAAGAAAACGCACCAAACGACATTCAGCCGCTGAGTAGCAAGGCCTCTGAGCGGAAGAAATAGACAACTTGATCATCCGGGCTGAACACTCGATGTTTTGCCGACAGGTTGTCCAGCTGCGGTGTATGTACTAATTCGGGAGATATCCAACACTGCAAAGATTCTCCTACCATTGAGGTCGGATACACTGCACAGTGCATACATCTCATTCAAGAGAGATGAAGTTACATGGAGCGTTTTTCCTGACTTGACCAGATCTTCTGCGCGCCTTGAAGAGTGCCACTCACAGCACACACGTCCCCTCGCCGAGAAGAGGCGGTACGACGCTGAGATGGTCTAAAGGCATCTTGTTGAACCGAAACTCGAAGCTCTGAAACAAAAGACCTCCACGTTGATTACATCAGCAGATACGGTGTTCTTTCGATCATCACGACCTCTACGGCATCCGAGTCACGGGTCTACATCCTGGACTAATTTATGTGATAACGACGCTGATGTTCTCCCACTCAGCAACCGAAGCAGTGAGTCCATCTTAGACTAATTAACGGGGATTGATCACAGGTCTGCCAATTTACCTCGAGAAGTTTCGCTCCACGAATGGCTTCAAATATTATGAA
>JBBPNX010001158.1:0-10341 GCA_038091155.1 Harrya chromipes
ATGTTGGCAGGGGTGTATCACCGCAGCCCGTCGTCGGTGTCTGGTTGAGTCGTCTTGAACACCCCGTCCTCACGGCGTAGGTAAAATCACAAGCCGTTTCAACGTACTGGAGATTAATTTGAAGGACAAGCGAGAAGAGACACGCAATGCTCAGGCTCAGGGGACCTTGTAGAAAGCGCTCGTCGGGATCCAGATTGATGGGTATCGTGGACACCAGGCCCTTCTTCGTAGCGCTTGTCCCCAGTGTCCCGCACGTCCCAGGCATGGTGAAAGGCATGGTGAATTATATTGGGGCGGTGAGCTTGCCTTTGTCAAACGTATGATGAACGGCATGTGCAACGACTCGGCGTAGTACAACAGGTTCTGTGTCGTATTGCAGACGAAGACGGCCTCTCGGAGGGTGCGCTATCTGTAGCTGGTTTGACTGTTTATTTGCAGGTGCAGCCTAGGAACAACTGTACTCTCTCTCTCTCCTCGAACGAGCTCCTGGCGCATATTTGCTATGAGATTCAGTTTTATGAAAGCGACCGACAATGGCGTGGCTTTTTTCATGCGAAGCTCTTCCACACGATAAGTTCTTTTAAAGTTTGTCAGACATTCACTTTCGGGAATTAGTTTGACCCCCTTTCATTGTCAGGTAGTATTGGGACCGACAATGAAAGAAGCATCACCAAAGTCAAATCACATTGAATGGATGATGTTTTTACGCTCACCATTCAAAGAATGGACCTGGTGCGCCGGTGGATATTGTACTCGCTCGTCCAGATGTAAATTCGGTGGCGGTCGCGTGAATGGGGGAATACCGATTTGAAGACTGCCTGGCAGTGGGAGAGGCCCTCAGGGAGGTCTCCCAGATCTCAGACGCGGCATGGTCCGTCGGACTGCAAACAACGGGCAAGTACCCTCTCATCCATGAGATCCGGTCTGATGTGCGAGGTGTATTTGTCGTGCTACCCTCATGAGTCATGATGCATGTCAAGGAGGATATTGTACTAGTAATCAGCGTCCTTTTTACGTGTCGGGGACTGCCAGTGCCAGTGGCGCCTACCTCCACCTCCGCACGCATGTCACTTGATATTTTGTAGCATCGATTGCTCGGGACGATAAGAAGCACTGGTATCCTCCCGGTCACGGTGATCTATATGGCTCGCTCGTGCGGAGCGGTATCTTGGATCGTCTATTGGCAGATGGAAAGGAATATTTGCATGTATCAAACTCGAACAATTTGGGTGCCGTGTGAGTGACGGAGACTGTAGGGCCACGCGGTGCCAGCAATACACTCCGGCCCTCCGCTAGGCCCACGACTCTCTCCACGACTCCGACACCCCCCATTAACAGCTAATGGCGCCCTGCCATTACGCATTACCGACCACGCGATTCTCTATTGCGACTCGTTTCCAGCAGTGCCACAGGGGCCATTACAGCCCCAACTGCACCGCCAAGGACAGTCCCGACCGTTCCGCCGTATTTCCTCCCCTTTTCCGCACAGTCATGAATGATCGATCCCATGTCCCCAAGGTATGAACCTCCCCGACTAACATTCCGTTCCTTCCCGACGTCCACTGTCGCCCGGCGAAGTCGTTCCTCCAGTTCGTGATGCTTCTCACGAACTTCTCTCATACGGCGCAAGGAGTCATATCCACTCCTCTCAGGTCCCTGTTGCCTCGTCTCACAGTCCTCTTCCTCTTCCTGAGGGCGCTCCTCGGGTTCGTGCTGCACTTGACCAGATTCATGCGAACAGCATAACTCGCGCTGTGCAGGTTTCTGTCGCCCCGCCCCACAGTACTCTTCCTGAAGGCGCTCCTCCTGATCACGGAGCACTTGGCCAGATTCATGCGAACGGCGTAACTTGCGACGCTGTCCGTGGGCAGGTTGCGAAGGAACGTCCCTCGTCCCCATTCCATACACTCTCTCGGAGACCTCGAGCTCCTCGCGCTGCTTCTTGATGGCGTCGAGCTGTGCTGAAACCTCTTCCGTCTCTCTCGCCATCTCGTCCCGACCACCCTGCAACTTCGCAGCTTCGCGCCGAGCCTCGTGCAATTCTGCCGTTTTCCTCCGTTCGACAGCTAGCTTCCTATGAGGTTGCTGGAGTGGCCTTCCCAATCGCTTTCGATCATCATCAGCACGAGCCATCTTCTCCTGGATAGTTTGGCGCTCTTGCTCCAACTCAGCCCTCAAAGCATCATCGTGTGCCTTTGCAGCCTCCTCCAGCTCACTTTTCAGGTCGGCCAGCTCCTTTTCGTGCTTTATCTGCACCTCCCGCATCTCTGCGGCGAGAACCATGCCAGCCGATGTATCTGCGAGTGGCTTGCCCATCCGCAACTCTTCTTGGATCTGCATTGTCACCGGAGGGAAGGTGGTGAACTTGGACATGATCTGTTTCGCAGACTCGACCGTGTTGGCATGACGGCACATATCGGCTCCAGTGTCCAAGAGGGGTTGAAAAGCGCCTCGTTTCAGGGCTTCCTCTCTATCGTTGCCTTCCTGCTCGCTGACGCGGCTCCAGTTGGTAGTGACAACGCGAACGTTGCGAAGGCCTTGCTTCCCGCAGAGGGCTTCGAACATGCGGATGTTCTTTCGTGCAACGCCGCCGACGCGCGGATCTGAGATCCGATGCATATAGATGATCCCGTTCAGTTTCCGGCCCCTGTTATAGATTTTATTGGTCAGAAAAATAGGAATAAAGATACCAGCTCGATCCGAAATACTCACCCACTCTCGGGCTCCAGAAAGCGTACAATTTTCTCCAAGATGTCCGTGTCAGTTACGCCGTCCCGGGAATCGTCAAAACCTGGCATGTCGACAAGAGTTACGCGACGACCTTGCTCGCTATACTCAGCTGTATGGATGTCGAACGTTTCGGATTCGGGATGATGGCCAATCTTGATTCCATCGTCATTGGTAAGAAGGTTGATAAACTATCGACAATAAACGTAAGCGTAAGTCTACGTTTGGCGAAGCCCAGAATGCTCACCGTTGATTTTCCTACCGATAGAGGCATAGGTGAATTTGGATCCAAGATAATCCGCAATCAAGGCAAACTTACCAGTACCGGTTGCACCCATGAGTCTGCGTATGTCTGTTAGTTCATACCACATTATAGATCGACGTAATACATACGCCACCATTACTTCAGAGTTACCTTGTGCGGGTGGATCGCCTCTAACTTGCATGACTGCAGGAGTTCTCTTAGGAGGGTGAGAAGTAGCTGGATTCGATTGTATCGAAAGGACCGCGGTTGAAGTAAGCAGTGGAAACAAAGTTGAGTTCGAACGAGCGTCAACAGGTATGACATGAATGAAAACGTACCACCAATCTGTCTATGAATTGATTTAGAATAATTGCCACCTCGAAAGATATACATACTGGACTATTTTGACAGAGTCTCTGTCGTGCTTGGGTAAGTGGTCTGATACGATAATGGTCATAGCGGCATGTAAACCTACCTATCCATTCAATTAGAGTATCCTTGCTTGCTGTGAGGAATCAACTACCACGAAAGGGCGCGAGAATCACCCCATTTAATGGTGGTAAAACCTCGTTGAAACGGGTAAACAAAACCCTAATCCACCACCATCCAGAGCCACCGCGACAGGTCAGTTATCGGCCAATGATCGCATTAGATCTACTTGGCTTCCGTTTCACGAACACAATATCACATTGATAAGTCCTTACATATCGCCCAATAGTGGCCGCAGATTGATGAGAAGACTTAAAGTGACGCGTTCAATAACCAAGGTCGAGAAGCGTCAGCAGTAGAAGCGTGTTATTACCCCAACATACTGTGATTCAATATCGTGAAGAAAACGTTTTTGGGAGGAAGCTGAAGCGCTGAAGACGCGGTGACCTCGACTTGAGTTGCTCGCCAGTGGACGCTAAATGAATCAGTGCCGGCAAAGCCCGGAAGCAAGTAATTGCAGGGCGGAGTTGTTCGACGGTTTGTTTTCGCTATTTCAATGACTTCAGGGAGAACCCTTGAATGCAACTCCAGCCTCCAGGGCCTGTCATGAGCGCTAGATGTGGTACACTGACGTGTACTACACGTGTATTTGATCCTAGTCCATCGCAAATTGCCCGGAGCTCTCAGGCCGGTTCGGTAAATCTAACCTTGTTTACAATTAAATGTCACAAATATGCCGAGGGGAGGATGCCCTTACACTGCGCACACTGTGCAATGCATTCTTCCACACTAGCAGTCCATCTGTTAAAGTTACTTTTGCCCATCCCATCAATACCTTCTACAATTCCTCGACATCGCCGCCGTCGACGCCGAAACGAAGACAGAGAAAAGGGGACGGCGTGCTGCAAACACCACATTCACGCGAACGTGACGTTCGTCGCACGTCGCACCCTTCTCCACTTTCAAACCCGCTTCCGCCGCCGCCTTCACCGTCCGTCGTCCGTCGACATTCCTCTCGCCTCGTTCGACGCCCTGCAAGCCCGCACGCCCGCACGCTCGTCCGGACACAACACTGGGTCGGTTCCCCTTCATTTAGGACATTCCCCTCCCCCCACAGACTCCTGATCTTACACTCAAAGAGTCGAACCGTACGCTCAAACACGCTGCCGCCTCGAAGGTACCCAAGGCCTCAGACAAACGTGACAGGAGGTTCTAAAACACCCCCACCTTTCCTTGTCACTCTCTGCACTCCCCCCGGTTGACAGAAAAATTGTGGTTGCATGCTGCAACCATCACGGGTTACGTCGAGAATATACGAAGATGCCACTAGCGTAATGTCATTATAAACAAGGTCGACGTGATAAAAGACTAAGTGTGTTGTGTATAACTGGGGAAATTGACAGAAATCCATCCGACATGTATCAACAAAATGAAGAGATCCATAGACATCGAGAGTGACAAACATCAAGTAAAAAGGAAATGACACCCGAAACCAAGAACCACACCTGAACATAAGATCACACACTACACCTACACCTCAAACTCAAAACTTGGTTAGATCCACAGGCGGCGCGTGAACCGCGACATGCCCCTTCGCATCCATCGTCGCGCCCGCCGTCGTCGCCAACACGCCAGATCCTTCGTTCGCCGCAACCTCTTCCTTGCCCAACCCGAGCGTGTCCTCCGGAATCCACACAATGCGCTGAGGACGCGCCAGCGCGGGTTGCGTAAACCCGTAGTCAACCATCCCATCGAATGCCAAAAAGTGGACGTCGTCAAAGTAGGCATCAGACTCTTCGCCGTCGGGCGACGAGCCAGTGCGCTTGGTTGGTTGCGATGTGGAAGGGTCAATGGCCGAGTCAATCGTGTCGCGCCGCTTTTCGTCTGATTTACGAGCGGGCTCAGTCTCGGTTGAACCGTCGGACTGGTAGGTCTTGTCCGCGATGCTGAGGGGAAGTGCACTGATGAGTGGACCGTAAGACGCATTGATCACGATTTGGAAACCGGCCTGAGAGACGAGTGCATCAGTGGTTTGCGGACCGGAAGGAACCAGGACTCACAGTCAAACAGATTAATATCACTGTCAATATCCCCTCTGGAGCCGCACTCGAGTTGTTGTTCTCGTCCCGAGCGAGGAAGAAGAGTGCGCAGAGACAGACCTGCTGGACGTACATACCCACGAACACATGCTGCATGGCTTTAGGGTAAAATAAGCCACCAGTGTCCGTGGTTGATGTCTGGGTGTATTGGTACAAGAAGAGGTATTTGTAGAGCAGGTAGAAAAAGAAGAAGGCAAGAACAGAGAGGCCATTGATGATGGGAGAGATGATGGAATAGCCCAGAGCTGTACGGATCGTTAGCAAAAGATTGCCTCAAGATACGTATGTACTAACTGATGACAGTGAGGAGAGTGATATTCGGGAATAACGTGCCCCACGCAACGCTTCGGGGACCGAACTTGATGTTGTAGATTGAGCGAGCAGTGCTTCCAAGAACGAACAATTTGACATAGTACAAAATCAACTGAACATAGCCAAGGAAACCACCTGCAGACACGGTCAATCCTTGCAGAATGATGTACCTGTTCATAGCAAATGAGCACAGTGACGAACAGAAAAAAAAAACGAAGCGCACGTAAGGAAGAAGGTTGAAGCCTGGGGGAGATACTTCGCCAACAAATTTGCGATGGAACTAGGATTCGCAAGAAGACCTGGGAGAGCAGCGCTAATCCCAGAACTCAAAGTGACGATGAGGAACGAGTGCTACGGACCATGCATGAGTAACACGTCCTTGATTCTGAATAAACGCTCACAATAACTTGGAAGATAAAGTAACGCGTCATCAGGCTAAGCTCCAATCCTGTGCGAGTAGGGATACCCTCGAAGCGAGCAAACAGCCTCAAAACGATGGGAAGAAGCATCATGAGAACCGCGAGCAACACTGGGGGTAGGATACCCTGAATGATACCAAGGACCACCGGCGGAATTTTGCAGAGCCATGCAAGCCACTTTTCCTGGACACAGAGACCCTCGATATTCGATATGAAACCGACAAACGCCACAGGAATTGCCCAGAAAATGATCAGAACGGCGGTCAAAGCATAGCTAATTGCCATCCGAATACGTTTCTCATACGAGTTCATGCCGAGATTACCCCACAGAACGTCTTCTGGCGAGACTTCGAGGTACCGATCAGCCATGCGGTATGGCGTGTGGTGTGCGAGTGAACCATACGCCATGTGCGCCGCGATCTGCTGATTGAAAGTGATGAAAGCGGAATTAAAAGGTGGGTAGGACTGTGTAGGACCGTCCGTTTCATTCGATTCCCCTGCGTTGCCCACGTCATCTGATTCAGAGTTTGGGATAGAAGATTGTTGGGAAATGGTCCTGCGCGCTTCACGAAGCAGCGTAGTGGTCGTAGCAATTTCGTTCCGACACCAGTCAATCGTATCCACTTCCTGACCAATGAAAGGGAGGGAGAAGGGCATGAACCCCACGGGGAGACGGTGAGTGGGACGCTTGGCGCGTGGAACGAGTTGCTCGGTGAGAGTGAGGTTACGCTCAGCTTGATCGGCGGACGAGACAGGGTCTGCAGAATTGTCAACTTGCTTCTTGACTGCCTGGGCGCGTAGTTTGGCAGCAGTAGCAAGTAAGGAATTTTCTGCAGATTCCAACTTGCCACATGCAGCGAGACGGCGGTCATAAATCCCAGGTAGCTCCTTCAAGTCACTGCAGAAGATAGACATATGCGGTGTGATTGGTCAGTTTCAATTCCGGGAGGACGACATACCGATTGACCCAAATTTTTTTCACGCCACCTGGAAAGCGCGAATACAGCTGTGTCAAAGCCTTTTCAGACAGATATTTGGAAGGAATCCCAGAAACCAATATAGTATTCGCTTGCGCAGAGCGTGAATGTACGGGGTCGATAAGGTAGAGCTGTCGGACACGGATAAAGTGGGTCATTTCGTACTTGACATTCCAGAGTATCCAAACTACGAGCCGTGTGAGGTACTGAATCAACATCGGAGACGCGTGTATGCTACTTACGGGTTGAGAGCCAAACCAAGATGATGAAGGCAGCATATCTTTCTTTATGGTCGGGTTCGATGTTTCCGAGTGTAAATCTGCTCAGACCAGTGTTTCCGGGAATAGCATTGTTGACGGAAGTGACAGGTAAGATGACAGCCCATGAGATGAACCAGATAGGAACGAGCACGCGGACCATGACACGGAGAAATCGGACGAAGAAGTAGGCATCGAGACCATTGACGTGTTTGATGTCTTCGTAATCTGCTCGGAAGAGTGTAATCGGCCATGTGAGCAGGCCAGCTTGGAATGGTGGGACACGTTTGCTATAAAACAAAGCAGGGTGAGTGGGGGGCGTGGGGGGCGTGGAATGGCGCACCCATCAACCGGAGTAACAGTACGGGGTTCGTAGACGGCTTTGAAGTACGGACGAAGAAGGGTGAATGCAGCGATTTCGATACCAAATACGATGGCGTTAAAGACAAGGGCGGTCTCAAACGTCGTTGTCGTCGCCGAGCCGGCGCTCGAGACGTCTGACCTGGAAAAGGAGTGAGGAACAAATGGATAGAAAAAAGTATGGTGGGGCGTACATAGTAGTGGAAGGAAGACAAAGAGTGAGGTTGGAAGCGAGCTGTCACGGTACTTAACGTTGAACTGTATCAAGTATAAGCGACAGACTCCTCTCGATCAATCGCTTATGTACATTCTTCCTTTTCCGGAAAGAAAACTCCGAACATCGAAGATCGAGTGCCCTCCACTCCACCGGGTCGCCCCCCTCAGAACGTCTGAATCACATTCCACACTTGCAAACTGTTGCCTCTCACTCATTTCTTGCAAACAATAATGCGGGGGTTTCAGTGGAAAGGATATATGTTTTATATTTGACAGCTTGAAACACGCCTGTCAAAAGCGGAATGGAAGTTGCTGCAATGCTTCTAGCTCAGGGTACGAGATATATCCCGACCCCTCCGAGTCTGAGCGTCGACAAGTAGACCCTACTCGAGCATCCCGGCACACTATGCAACCGTCGAAACGCATATCTGACTCGTCAAAACGTCACAGTGAGTCCTCGGGTGCCCCACACTGTATTCAGTCCTCGATCACGGACCGACGTGACATTCGATTACGTTTTTGATTCACACTCTAGGGCTCTCTGTGACAGGTCAGCTGACCTCAAGCTGACCATACTTGCCAAATACAGGCATTGCGTCGACGTCATTTTTTCCAATTCAAGTTCTCTCCCGAGTTCAACTTTCCCAATTGATATCGAATGAGCGGGGGCTCGACGTTTACAAACGGCTGTAATACCACTAGAATATAACAATAGGAGCTCAGAATCTGCGATATCCGCGGTAAGAGGGCGAAGACTTGCAGATTCTCCAAAGATACCCACGCTCTGCACAGGTGAACTACTCAAATATTCAGCATGACCTCGACAACATCGTCCGACGCCTCGCAAAGTGTTTATGTAGCCTTCGTGATATGGTTTGGCTCAGCTGGTTTTTCTGTTCGCCTTTCCACGCACGCGGTGTAACATGTTGTGTGTATAAGCCGTAATAACCTCAGGCTCTTCAAACATATTGATCATACTTATCATCGATCCTCGCCCCGTGAACCATACATCGACGGTAGTTCGTCAGGTTTGCTAGGCGCTAATGTCATCTGTCGGACATAAACTCAACTCTGAGATCTGAGATCCGAGCAATGTATAGCGATTCTTGTATAATGAATACTGTCTCTAGAAATGAATATGCGTGACAAGTATTATGGGTAACTGGCAGGATATGAAGCACCATGAATAGCAACAGGAAAGCGCAGCAAGTGAGTCGCACAAGGCAGCAACGCATCTAAATTGCGAATATGCACCGAAAGGGTCATGATCAAGCATCTGTTCCACAAACCTGTGTGGTGAGCAGGGGCGCAAAAAGCCGAGCCCTCAAACGTGTCTCGACACTGCCTTACTTTCCGGCACATGTCTTGTACAAAATAAGTCCGCACAGCGCGACGGAGTACCCTAGTCTCCATTAGTAACCGAACGTGAGAACTGATGGCAAGATCCGTACCAAAAACTTGCAATGGCGTGATGGGTGCACCGAACAATAGCACAGAGCCAGCGATAAGGAGAATATCCTGAAAGAAAGTGTATTCAGACTTGAAAAGTTCTAGGTGTATTGCCAGGACCGACCTTGAAAACTCCCGCGAGTGTTAGCACCAAGCCACTGCCGGACCCCACCAGGAAGACGGCGGCAACGTTGAGCAAAAAAGCCACCAAAGCGTTCGAAATGAGGATACCCCAACCTATCTTGCCGGCTGCGATGGCATAAAAAGGTTCGAGACCCTCTGTGAAAGGAATGACGAGGAGATTGATGGCCGCGCAGACCGGTGCATAATAATGCAGCGAGACGAGGGGGTCCATCTTGAGCCCGTGCAGAAGAATCTCAATCATCACCAGACGGGACGCCTCAAACTGGAGGCATTCCAACCATCAATCGCGACGAATCGATCGAACAGAGCAGCGATACTTACGGCAACAGCAGCAGCTTGGGTCAAGAAGCCAGTGAGATTAAAGTGGAGTTCTCCGTGCGACGCCAGGGCAACGCCCATAGAGATCATGCATACGATCATACCAAGCGTCCGATTTGGGTCCTTTATCCGGCTTAGCCAAGAAATGAGCAGGATGGCGACCGGGGTGAATGCCTAACAAACGAGTTAACGGCATGAAAGCACATGGAAGACGGAAATTAAGGAATGGAACGTGTAGGAAATACCTTGAGCATCTGGATGTAGGCTATGCTGAGATAGAGGTAGGTGGTGTTACTGAGGATGAGGCTCCCGCTGAAGAGAAACCCGATGGGGAGGATTGAGCGGACAAACATCGCTCGGGACACGTGAACATCTTTGACGCCGTCAAGC
>JBBPNX010001159.1:0-10336 GCA_038091155.1 Harrya chromipes
GGGAGCCGAAAGCGTAAGTTTCCCGTCCTGTTTCGAGAGGCGAGATCATGAAGTTAAATCAGTGATAGACGAAAAGTGTTGGGGTAAATTTGACATACGGAGGCTGGGCAAATGGGATGCCCAAGAACTGGTTAGTAGATCCTGAGGTGGAACCTGTTACGGTCGCAGTGTCAAGGGTGACCGTTGGCGCTGCAAGCGCCCGCACAGAGCCTGCCGTCACGCGACACACGACAGTCAAGAAGATCAGTAGGAACGACCAGCCCGTCTGCAACATCATGATGGTCAGAACAACTGTTGAAAATTTAGTTCACGTAATTACCAGTACGAACCTACTTATTGTACATCGGCTCGGGAGTCACAATGTCACAAGCGGCCAATTAGCTCTGTTCGGCTCAGTTACGGTTAGTGTTGTCGCGAAGTGAACCGAGGTATGTTTTGTGGCGCAACTCGAGTTAGTTCGATTGAATGATGGCGCGCGAAAGTCGCTTTCGTTTACCTCAGGAAGCAGTGGGATGAAGTTGTCCGGGAGTACGGACCGTCTTTCCATCCAATCAAAAGTGATTATCAAGGATATGTCTGCGTCCACGCCAACTGACCTCTCCCCCTTTAGCATCGTCCTCGTCGAAGTGAAGTTGGAGTCCTCTGTGAGGAACGAAATAGTTGTGCATGGTTGTGGATTGGTTGCGCCAAAACGAAAGGCATTGCGCCGTGAAGGCGCGTTCTCTGGCGAAGAAAACTTGAAGGCCGCTTTTTACGAATGAAGTGCCAGTAAGCGGTCGTCAACCGAGCCCTGCGCTCGCACCCTCCCATTCACAGCCTATTCCTCCCGCCGAGTCCACCGACCGGGCCGAAGCACCCTCGCCGGTTTCTTTCACCAACCACGAAGGGAAAAAACGTCCCCGAGATGAAGGGGATGACAAGGAGGGCGGTACAGCCTCGGAAACTGGGCCCCAGCTTCCTTCCGAAGAGGATACGGAAGTCACAAAACCTGTAAAGTCAGGGCTCTGGCGGTCGTTCACTTTTGGCTTCAGCCGTAACTCGGAGGACCGACACAAGCCGGGGGTCAGCAAGAGACTCGATCATCACCCGCCAAGCGGCGGAGACTCATTCATTAGTTGGAGGTCCAAGTCGGAGCTATCGACCGCTGAACGAGAGGTGCCCCCTAGGGTCATGGACGCCGCACTGGTTTTTTTTTTTGTTACATATCTCATTTCTGTCGCATATCCTCAGGTTATCATTCTTCAGCTCTGGACACTATTTTTTTTCTTGCTAGTATACTCTTCCGAGACAGTAACTTTGCCCTGGACTGAATGTGGTCTCTTCCGTCGCTCCGAGCTCATTGCGCGCAATAGGATGGTCTGTTGATTGTTAACGATGATGAGGGATGTCGATGAGTACTTGAATCCTAAAATCGAGAAACTGGATAATCTGTGTGACTATCATGATCATAGTATTCTAATGTTTCCATCGGCAGATGCCAAAGGTTGGTTCTTGGAGCAACGTAGGCCGCATGAAGCTCAACTGTGACCATGTTGGTCACCATTAGGAACGGCGAGGACCAATAGAATGAGATATACATAGGGCATTGTTGTTCTTATTATGCACACTTTCCCTTTGCTTTCCCTCAATTATACGTGGAACAACCGAGGGGCATCATGGTGAACGAAGGAAATCCGGACGCTTTATTCAGGGCGAACACATCATCCTCCAGGGATGACCATGCCATGATAATCCCAAAATCGAAGTGTGGCCATCGACGGAATCACTGGACAGAGTGTTAAGAGAAGTGGGTCTGTTTCGCACTAGGCACATTTTCTGTGGAAACGGAGACATGATGGCCTACTGCTTGCGTCGGAGTACATGTAGATGACAGGTTGATGACTGGAGTCAAGCTTTCAGAAATTTCAAGAGTCACGAGAATGACATTGGTGTCGTTCGACTCATTGGAACTTGAACATGGGCGGCCTGGGCAATTGTGTTCGCGTGTTTGGTCTAATCCGGTGTTCTTGACTACACGCAGCGGATGCGCTGCACTCTATAACGACGTTTCAGGTTCAAGCGATTCCACCTACTTCAAGTCTTTTTCCTTTAGCAGCGTCCGCAGTTTCATTCACACACCTTCTGGATACTAAGTGCCTAATACTTTACCCCTGGAATCCTGCCCACGGACCGCGGATTCAACCGACTGGAACGTCCCAGAGGGGATGTCGCGTGCCAAGCGTCCCGATGGCGCTTCATACACAGTCGATATGTATCATGCGCAAGGTGAATACCTATTTAACGAACCTAATTCTGTTGTAAGAAGTGGAGGAAGCACCGACCAAGTATGGATGGGGTGGGTGATGCGTCTCTCAAGTTATCCTCATTCGAGGAGGCTGACTGCTGTGAATGGATGACGTAGAACGCCGCCGCCGCAGACACGTCAACCATGTAGGATTGTGGGACACCTATCATCCTTGCTCTACTCCCTCCGCGTCCGAACTAGATATATAATCATCACCTTATGCATCATTCTTACTCTGGCGTTCTCCACGCAACTGAAGTGGGCACTTGCCAGATTCTTCATCCACTATAGTGTGAGCCTCTTGTCTCCTCAAAATCATGCTGCACCTGATTGCTCCCGTTTTGGGCCGTTAGCCTGCGGGGACCGTGCAACCATATACAGCCCCAACAGTCATGCTTGACAGTGCGACCGTGACGGGACTCACCTCGGGATCTACCAACCAGTTCCTAGGTGTTCCATTTGCCCATCCCCCGTATGTGCCATTCGCCGCTTTGACTATTCAATTCACCTATGATTATTTTTCTTCAAACAGGACAGGAAATCTGCGGTTCCAACTCCCCCAGACGTTGCCGCTGTATAACACCAGCTTCTCAGCAACGAAGTTTGGTTCTGCATGTCCTCAGCAGAATATGGATTCCCGGTCAAAGATCATTCCAATCACCCATTTCGCAGAGGACTGTGCGTATGACCCCACTAGACCCAGACTTACATAATGAATGCGGGATGTAGGTTTAACACTGAACGTGGTCACCCCCACCGACGCTTCCCCCACTTCTAACTTACCTGTTCTGGTGGTAAGTGACATGTGACTATCACGTCTGCCACTTAGAAACAATACTTCCGACAGTGGATATATGGGGGTGCCTTTGAGATTGGTGGTACGAGCCTGTACGTCCTGTCGCCTCCTGTTACATATAGCTGGTCTAATACAGTACATGCCCCATACGACAACAGTTATGACGGCAGTAATATCGTGGAGAAAGCGATTTCACTCGGCGTCCCTGCTATATATGTCAGCATGAATTATCGGTGAGGACTCCTGTTCCATGAGGATGGATATCTGACGCTGGGGAATTGTCGCTCAAAAGCATGAACGGTGTGTGGCAACAGATTCACCTTGATATCTCTGTTTATGTATACATACTGATTGCTGTATGTTTAGCATTTGGATTCCTAGCGAGCCAAGAAGTCAAAGATGCTGGCGTCGGAAATCTGGGTTTCCATGATCGTATGTGTTCTCCCACATGTCATTCACGCGTCCACTGATCTATGGGGATCTATCTTGAATCAGAACGCTTGGCTCTCAAATGGGTACAAAAATACATCTGCGCGTTCGGGGGAGATCCAGCCAAAGTAACCGTGTAAGGACACGCCCCTGAACCGCGGCTGTCCTGATGTGCTGACAGGAAATTTCCATCATTCAAAGCTGGGGCCACAGCGCAGGTGCCATGTCTGTCGCCTTTCACATGGTGACGAACGATGGAAATTCAGATGGTCTATTCCGGGCTGCCATCATGCAAAGTGGATCGACTATCCAAATACAAGACATCACTCATGGACAGCCATCCTACGATGCCCTCGTCGCTGCGACGGGGTGTTCTGGCACCTCGGACACATTGCAGTGTTTGCGCGAGGCACCGTACGAGATATTACTGGACGCGGTGAATCAATCACAGGACCAAGTAAGTTTTCTGGAAGAGAAATTTGGCCACATGACGAACATGCCTTATGTGCTGGATGTGTAGTCGGTTGGCTTAGCATGGTCGCCTCGTGTGGATGGGGTTTTCTTGAAAGCGACCCCACAGTCTTTGGTCCAACAGGGATCTGTTGCAAACATACCGTTCATCAGCAGTACGTAAAAAATCATGTTCTCCTCTGCCATTCCTGGTGAACGGTGATGTGTTTATAGGTAACTGCGATGACGAAGGGACGGTGTTTTCCTTCTCAGCCCGCGACATCACGTAAGCTGTGTTCAAACAAACCCTTCCAAGTTCAAGAGATTCAACTTACTCTTCAGGACAGATGCGCAGTTTGAAGAATATATTCATGCGCACTTCGTACCGAATGCTTCGCCTGCAGAACTCACGCAACTGATGTCATATTACCCTTCAGATCCTGCGCGCGGATCTCCTTTTGATACAGGCAATAAGAACGCGCTCACGCCGCAGTTCAAGCGAATAGCCGCCTTCCAGGGAGACTTCACCTTCCAGGCGCCGCGGCGCTTCTTCATACAGAATCTGTCTGGGAAGCAGAGTATCTGGACGTATGGTAGGTGATCGGTCAGACCGAGGACTTGTCCTTCCCCGCTCATCTTTTAAAAATCTCGTCGAACAGTGAGTAAGCGGGGAAAGTCTAAATCTCTCATCGGTGCCGTGAGTCGAATCTCTTTATGTTCATCGTCAAGTACTGACTGACTCGTTGACGCACGTCAGGCCCATGGATCCGACTTGGCTTATATTTATGGTGGCGGTGACATTGCCTCTTACCTGCTCCGCTTCGTGACGAATCTCGATCCTAATGTTGGCGAGACCACCGACCTGTACTGGCCACAATACGACGCCGCGTTCTCTCCGATTATGCTTGAATTCTTGGATGGGTCTATTCAACAAGAGTTGACGATGGATACATATCGTGCAGAGGCGATCGCGTATTTGATAGATTTGGCGTTGGCGGATCAATTGTAGCTTGCATGGTAACGATGTGATCACAAATACATAGAAACGGGAACACGGTCACGACTGCGGATTCTCGTGATGCATGTCTACTCTCGGATCTCTGTCTGGGCCCTAATTGACGTGTAACCAGAAAAAATGGCAAGTGAGAATAGACTGTATATTTATGAAAGGTCGAGTTTTGAATGCGCTCGTATGTTGAGGGAACCGGCCAAAATGTCCTATTCTTCTGACTCCCTGTCACTCACATGGATGCCAGTTTCGTCCGTACTTTCCTGTCCTACTGTATTGCGGGTTTCCTTCCATTTAAACTCGCTTGGAGGCCCAACATGACAACCATCAAGCATGAGATGAAGTCATTGTTCGCGTTTTAAAGCTGAAACCAAGAATGCATATTCGGGTGCGACCTGTTCCACGTGTAGAACAACGATGTTTGAAGATCCAAAAATTCAGATCTTTGACGTTGCTTCTTATGTCCTCCTTTTAGCCGCCAACCCGTCAAGTTCCCGGGAGTGTGGACAAGGACACAACGCGGCGATGCAATCGATCCGCCAATGTCGAATTTCTTGTAGAACACCGTCAACCGGTAACCGGTTCGCATTGGCAGTGCGACCTGACACATGCGGAACAACTTGAATCCTCGTCCTTCCCGTCCTAGCCGGCTATTTAGTCATTCCGCAATGCCTTGCGTTCCCTCTGTCATTCTCCATACGACCAAGGCAGGTTTTTGCCTGAGATCTGATATTCTTTCCATCGACCTTGGCCTGAGCATAGTGTTCTCAAAAGCATGTTGAATGCGAGTGCATCCTTGTTCGTGCTCTTGGCTGCCTTGGGTGGTCGTGAGCCGATGGGATTTGTGGAAACGTGCGTGGCGCCAACGGTCATCCTCGACAGTGCGACCGTGACAGGAATAAGCTCTGGAGATACCAACCAGTTCTTAGGCATTCCGTTCGCCCAACCCCCGTACGTCATCAAGTCGTCACCGATAATCTAGTATCTGTTGGCTCATCCAATCACCTCACCTTCTTCACAGGACGGGAAATCTGCGGTTCCGGCTCCCCCAGTCGTTGCCACCATACAATACCAGCTTCTCAGCGACAGATTATGGACCTTCGTGTCCTCAACAGGATATAAAGCCGCTGTCAGTATACGATAGCCCAAGTTTTCACATCAAGTATTTCGCAGAAGACTGTGCGTACCTGCGACGTCTTCCCCACCTATAAATATCAGACTGAATGTGTGTGGGTGATGAAGGTCTGACATTGAATGTGGTCACCCCCAACACCGCGACCCCCACGTCCAACTTGCCCGTGCTGGTGGTGAGTAACGTGCAACTGTCTCCACCAGTAAGAAATAACGTTTCCGACAGTGGATATATGGAGGTGGTTTTGAGATTGGTGGTACCAGCGTGTACGTCTTGTTCACCGCTAGATACGCAGCAGTGGTCTCTACACAGCCCATGCGATCGCAGATACGACGGCAGTCTTATCATGGAGAACGCAATTTCGCTCGGCGTCCCTGTTATATACGTCAGCATGAATTATCGGTGAGTCCTTTTGTACCCACGGATACTGTAGCGATGAATGTCTGACTTGGGGCAGTTTGAACGGTGCGTGGATATAGCTCTGCTTCTACATCTTCCTTCGCGTGTACCAATCGTCGTGTGCCATCTAGCCTTTGGGTTCCTAGCGAGTCAAGAAGTCAAGGATGCCGGCGTTGGAAATTTGGGTATCCATGATCGTATGTGTTCTTCTATATTCCTTTGCTCGTCCTCCGATCGATAAGGACTGTTTCAAACTAGAACGCTTGGCTCTCGAATGGGTACAAAAATACATCACTGCGTTCGGAGGAGATCCGGCCAAAGTAACCATGTGAGAACGTGTCCTTGAACTGCGTTTCTCCTTCCGTGATTACAGACTCTTTCTACCACATACAGCTGGGGAGAAAGCGCAGGTGCTATCTCTGTCGCCTTTCACATGGTGACGAATGGAGGAAATCCAAATGGTCTATTCCGTGCTGCCATAATGCAGAGTGGGTCAACTATCCCACTGGGAGACATTACTCAGGGGCAGCCGTACTATGATGCGCTGGTCGCCGAGACGGGGTGTTCCGGCGCAGCGGACACATTGCAATGTTTGCGTGAGGCACCGTACGAGACGTTGTTAGACGCGATGAATCAATCCCCAGGGATTTTTGCATATCAGGTATGTCTTTCTTGAAGAGAAGTTCAGGCCTACACCGTACGACGAGAATGATTGATCGGCTGATTGGTAGTCGGTCGCCTTGGCGTGGATGCCTCGTGTGGACGGTGTATTCTTGACGGCCGACCCACGGTATTTAGTTCAGCAGGGATCTGTTGCAGTCGTACCGTTCATCACTGGTATTTGGAAACTCACATTCTCTCTTCCTCGCCATTACTGATGAGTGGTGACTTGTGGCTCGTAGGTAACTGCGAGGATGAAGGGTCTATATTTGCGTTCTCAAGCTTGAATGTCACGTAAGTTGGGCACAAACAAATCCTCTGCAATTGCTAGTCCGGGAGATTCGACTCACTTTTTCTAGGTTGGACGTGCAATTTGAGGAGTACATTCATACGTACATGGTACCACACGCATCGACCGCTGAGCTCAGAGAATTGATGACATATTACCCTTCGGATCCTGCCTATGGATCGCCATTCGGTACAGGCCATGAGAATGCACTCTCGCCGCAGTTCAAGCGACTGGCCGCCTTCCAGGGGGATTTCTTATTTGAAGGGCCGCGACGGTTCTTCATACAGAATCGTTCTGGGAAGCAGAGTATCTGGACATATGGTACGTGACCTGTCAGGCAATAATTTTACTTTTCCTTGTCCATTTATTTTCCGTTCGAACAGTGAGCAAACGGATGAAGAGTACCCCTTCTATTGGTGCTGTGAGTCACAGATAAATGACTCTCCTCGCATTCAAAGCGTACTGAAAACTGTTTGATAATATCAGTTCCACGCATCCGACCTGTTGAACGTGTATTCTGGGGGGGACATGGCCTCCTACTTTGTCCGCTTCGTGACGAATCTTGACCCTAATGTGGGAGAGATCACGGATTTGTACTGGCCACAGTATGATGCAACGACTAATGAGACGATGCTGGAATTCTTGGATGAGTCGATTCCCCAGGCGTTGACTACAGATACGTATCGTGCAGAAGCGATGGCGTATTTGACAAATGTAACGTTGGCGCATTTGTCATAGCGAGAGAATGAGAAGAAGACGACGAGTCGGATGTGTATGTAGATGAAGTGGTTTCAACTTATCGAATATACGAGTAGTGTTGCAGGGACTTGGCTCAGATGCTGATGAAGAGACACTGGCGGAATACATATACATTGATCAGTTCAACGCTAAAATGCAGCAAAAGAAGGAACTTGAATCACGAGCATTCCACTGTTTGTTGTGGTTTCGGGTTCCATGCAAGCCCAGATGGATTCCAGGATTGTTGAGGCTTGGTCTCGCTGCAGGTTGGATATCTGAGGGCTCAGCCGGCGCGTCCTACTTGTTGTCTCGGGCGAGATTGTTACCAAAAGTCAAGGCAATGCTCGGAGTAAATTTACGTAATGGTGAAGACGGTGAAAAATCGTTCGAGAGCCACAAGGGTACATAGCGCAGTGGTAGCGCGCATGCTTTGCAACCGCTCGTATGAGCGAACGTGTATGAGGTCCAGGGTTCAATCCCCTGTGTATCCAAAATTTTGCCTACTTTTTATTGATATAAACTCACGGCGCAATGAGGAGATCTGATCTGATCTGATATCTGGCCTGAGTCGAGCTCACAGGTGCCGAACCTTTGTTTAACGCCTCATTCGGTTGGGGTCCGAGGGACTAGTAGTCACATTTCTTTCCCCCTTGTCCTGTAAGTTCGATCCTGCAGTGGACCTTACAGAGGTCGAGCATGCCCATCCGTCCAGTCCGGTGCGCCAGAGCAGTGGGATCACTAGCAACTGTGGCTTTGTTACATCACAGATCAGATCTTGACACCCAAACGATGAATTGCAGCAACCCCTTTTTCCTCTCCTTCTGTTGTCATCTCCTTTGTTCTATATTATGGAAAGCCGGATAGCCGTGCTCTAAGCCGTCACGTGCAACGCTGTGTGACCCCAGACACTGCTCGAGTGATTATTTCGGTATTTCAAATTGCATACAAGTACGTGGATACGCCAATCAAGATGAAGGAAAGAACACCAAAACGTCCAAGAGTGCTCACGCGTCAATGTCAATATCCTCGTCCGACTCCTCATCGTCAGAGAAAGCTGTGAGAATAAGAGGAGGAACGTCTATTGTATCGGCATCATCAACAGCGTCAACTTTGTCTTCCTCGTTAACCTGCTCGCACTGAACATCCAGCTCATCCAATGCACGGTGATGCTCATGCTCTAAAGTCAGACTTCAGAATACAGTAACTTGATAGAAATAAAAGTGTACGGAGACCAGTGCCATTACCCACACCGCCCATATAGTTGCCATCATTGTCAGGCAAGTCTTGTTGGCCTGCCATGAGTTCCAGCTCATCGATCGGGTTGTCAGCGGAGGTAATAGTGTGCAGTACTTCAGGGATCTCAGGATATTCACGAACCATGGCGAGAACATCAAGGTAAATGTTCCATACCGACCTGCGCTCGATAGGGGGGGAGCCCAGAGCATGGTAGGAACGTTCAAAGAACTCGCTTATAGGCAGGGGAACGAGGTCAAACACGGGGTGAGACGTATTGATGTAGAGTGAGCGGACTTCTTCTATGGATGCACGTTGTACGCTGACCTTGAAATCAAGGGCACCGTAGCTATTAGGCGACGAAAAGATTAGTTCAGGAACACCATGGGGTATGATCTAGATGAGTACTGTGAGACGTGTTTCAATACTAGCATCACTATGGTGACACACCTTATTACGATCCCGTCGCTTCAATGAGTTATTCACGCGATGTTGATATCAGTTGAGCTCGGCCTGGAGCCAGGGGATAAAGAGCCAATGAAATAGCAATCTGAAGTTCGTTAGTATCATCCACGTTGATTTGGAGGGCGGAACGTACAACTGAAGGGTATTGTCTGGGTCGTACCACCCATTGTTGACTCCTTGCTGGAGGATAGCTTCGAACCCAGGTGAGAATCGCCGACGGAGTTGTGACCACGTAATTTCTGGCATTACATTCTTCTTCACTCGCATCCAGCGGTGCTGGACATACCCAACGAGGGACTGGTTGTAAGAACCACTCAAAGGACCGTCTCAGGGGTCACGTCAAGGCCCGCGCAAACAGAACGATAGAAGGTGTGAGAGTAAAGGAGAAGACTTGTAGTCAGTTAGACCAGGCTTTCACCGTGAATCCAAATGAATACGACTGAGGGAAAGAC
>JBBPNX010001160.1:0-10323 GCA_038091155.1 Harrya chromipes
AGAATTTAATATCTAAACCACGTCATCGTAGCACCTTCATGGCTCCGCATCGAGCCTATGGTGGTACGTCGTTCGAACTAGACCACAAGGCTGACTCGGATCTTGCCGTTATCCAGGGACTCATGCGGCCTCGCGAAACAACGACTATCGTGTTATCAGCTTACGTCGACAATGATTCTGCAGCCAAGTTGAACCTGGGTTCTCCGAAGCTTGATTGCACGCTCATCGTACACACGGCGCTGGGAAAAGATGACTTCCTCGTCGTCTCCGGAAACTATCGTACGTTCGCCTTCCCTCCCACTCTTCTCCGTTTCGAACCACGGGCGTAGGAAGCACGTGGCATTGCAGATGCTGATTTACGTCTCGCATCCACCCAGAGTACACGTGTTTCGCGAACACCCTTGAGAGGCTCACGCGATTGGCCGGGCCGATCAGGAAGTTCGCGTCGCCAGAAGAGCTGATGCCTGCTGATCAGGCCATCAATGCACCGAGAGAGATCATGCGACTTATTAACTGGATGATGACGCATGTTTCTGCCGCTGTACGTACCTCACATGTCCTCGTGATGTTGGTGATGCTGCTGAGGTGACGTTTAACTGACATCCTGGCGTCACGGCTCAGGACGCGCTGTTTACTCTCTCGGCACAGCCTCAGACTTTGACGCGCTTGTGTCACGCCATCAGAGAGGTGAGTTGACCGCGTCGTTGGCACGTGTAGGTCACCAGGCTGACAGATGTTGGCATAGTGTCTCGACACGGGGGACGAGTTTCCCTTTGAGTTTCCCACAGAGGGTGATGACCAAGGGGACGGGGGCCCGCCTCGGAATACTGTCGTGGCGGCATTTGCCAGCACGCTCATTGCCCTCCTCGATTCACTGATCGAGCCGGTCGTCCCTGCGCGTTTGCACGCGCGGTGCCTGCAAGCGAGGGACAAGGACGAGGCATTTGAGGTGCTCAACGAGTTTCCGCATGAGAGCATCAATGTGGGTCGTCGTCGTCGTCGTGATTCATGCAGCGTGTACTGACATGTTTGACACGTGGCGTGAACAGGTGTGGTTATCGCTGACGGCATTTTTACACTACGTCGTCCAAAAGGGCACGTCGAAGGGTGACGCCCCTCTAACCAGCCCCGGGAGCGCAGAGGGACTGGGTACGTTTGAATGTCTGTTATTGATCGTATATGCGGCGTGCATTGACGGCGGGTTAGCGTGCATCTTTGCACCCATCTTACTTCGCGACGATCCAACTGGGGTTTATCCAAGAGCATCGCCCGTCGGAAAATGCGATTTTCTCCTTCGATTCATCGACTAGAGTTTCAAAATCCAAGAAGATCCATCTGATGTGTGTTTTTTTACGTTGTTTTCATTGCCGCTGTGGTATAGCTGTCTCTACTCATCCCATCTATGCGAAAAGTTTCTTGTATGCCTTCTTCTCCTTCTCTTTCAGCTCCCTTTCGCGTTGTGTGATCTTGGCCAGTTCGGCGGAGATGGTTGCGTTGAGGTTGAGAGGATCCTCAGTCTCGAGGACACTGCTGGCTTCTAATAAGTCGCTCTTTGCCCCATCGTCGTCTTTTAGGGCCACCTTGGCGAGTGCGCGACGGTAGAGTGCTTTCGCTGTGGTTGCGTTCCCGATGACTAGGCGTGAGTTACCAGAGGATACGACCCACCTTTATGTTCCGTCTTGACCGCCAGTAGGAATGCTCGAGTCGCCTGATGCGCGGCCTGCGTGGGGTCAGGCGGCTGAACGCGGAGCGCAGCAAGGGCAGAATTGATGAGCAAGACGGTCCGAAGCTCGTCGAACTCGGCTTTCCTATCAGGCGTCGCATCGTCCGGGAGGGATGGGTGCTGGTCAAGGTACCTCAGTGACTCTAAGGGCCATCCATTCAGCTATTCAGGACACACGGCGCCGAAAGACAGCCCGACGTACTGAGATACTTGTCCAATGCTGCGGACGGGTTCGGCTCGCCCGCTTTGGACCCGTCGTCGTTCTTGCCGGTGAGCAACGAGTTTCCGATGCTCTTGACGGCGTTGGCGACTGTGTAGGCGTACTCGTAGTCTTCTGGCGCATGGGGATCGTCTTCGGGGTAGTCTTCGTAATCGTCGCCGTCTGGGCTCGCCGAGTCTGTCAGAGATGGATCGTCGGGGGAGAGAACACCGCAGGCGGCGATGACGATGGGTTTCGTAGGGACGTCTCCAGACGTCGTTGGGTGATGCTCGATCCTGCGGACTGGCGAGGCGCGCGCGTGAGGCGACCAGCGAGGGAGGGAGACAGGAGAGACGTACCGATCGATTTGCCCTTGATGACTTCGCCGAATACGACGTGTTTCCCGTCCAGATGGGGTGTCTCTGCGACGGTAATGAAGAATTGGGAGCCATTGGTATCTTTACCTGCGTTGGCCTGTCGAGCGTGTTGAGAGCAAGCATAGTCGCGCAGGAGTAAAATGCATACCATGGAGAGTAGGAACGGTTTATCATGGAGTACGGGGAACGCCTCGTCTGCAAACTTTTCGCCGTAGATGGACTCGCCGCCGGTACCTAGACGGTGCATGCAGCTGGGATGAGCACTAGTACTCGAAGACGGGAAACGCAATCACCGTTTCCAGCGGTGAAATCGCCACCTTGACACATGAATCTATAATCAAGGAGGGAGAGACAACGAGTCAAGGTCTGATCCGGGCATCCTCAATGGGATTGATTTGAGGGGGGAAGACGCGCGCACCCTTTGATGAGGCGATGGAATCCGGACCCGGCATAGTGGAGCGGTTTTCCTGCGTTGCCGATACCTTTTTCGCCGGTGCAGAGGGCGCCTGTGGATGTGGATTAACGGTCGATCGATTTGTGGGCAGACGGGGGTAGACGTACGAAAGTTCTCGGCTGTCTTTGGGACTAGGTCTGCATAGAGAGAGAAAATGACGCGACCGACTGGTTTATCGTCGATGGTGATATCAAAAAAGGTGATCGGACGAGTTGTGGACTCGGACATGACGAGGATGAACAAGACAGAGAGACAAACGCTCATGCGAACATCTTTACGTAAATGAGAACGTGCACGTGGCCCTCGAGTCTGCTCATAGATGACCTCGCTGAACGAGATCCCCTTTGACTGTCCAAACCTCCAGGACCTCAACGTCGATGCATCCCTCATCGATACATCCTCCCCGTCGGAACAGGCCAAAAGATGGCTCTCCGCATTCGAAGTCAGCATTTCGAACCAGAATCTGGACTCTCTTTTATCTCTATTCCACGAACATGCTTTTTGGAAAGACATATTGACCCTAACATGGGACTTTCGGACCATCCGCGGTCATCCGGCCATCCGGAGGTTGTTGGACGCTCGCCTCGCTGCGACGGGTTTGTCGACGTTCCACCTACTCGAGGACGCGATACGTGGACCAGCGGTCAACACACCATTCCCTGGCCTTCTGTTCATTCGATTCTGTTTCGACTTTGAAACCACACATGGAAAAGGCACCGCTATCGCTTTCTTGGTCCCCACCTCTGGCGGTGATTGGAAGGCATGGTCCTTGTTCACTTGCCTTGGCGGCCTCAAGGCACACCCAGAGAAGGTGTGTCATTTGAGGATGAAGGTGTGCTCCGATTACCTGACGTCTCCCAGGTTGGCGCTCTTAGGGCACGTCTCACAGACCATGATAACTGGCAGGACCGTCGCCGACGCGAGATAAATTTTGAGGACAGTGATCCCACGGTCCTTATCATAGGCGCCGGTCACAGCGGGCTCGACCTGGCGGCCAGGTTGACCCATCTTGGCGTCCCTACGCTGGTTATCGACAGAAACCAAAGGGTCGGCGATAATGTGCGATCGACGACGTATTTATCGAGACATGCTTAACTGACCTACAATTAGTGGAGGAATCGTTATAACACCTTATGTCTCCATACCCCGATATGTAAGTTCATCGTCCAATGATGTGGTGTATATGCTGTCTGAGAGTCACGCATGCGTACAGGGCTCAATCCAATGCCATACCTAGAGTGAGTAGACATCACACACTAGTCGGTCGAATACCCACCTCGCACTTCGTCAGTTTTCCAAAGACATTCCCAGTCTTTTGCCCTGCCTCAAAGGTACCTGCAATCCACCTACATGTATACACTCTCATCTTCCATAGGTGGCTGATTGGCTCGAATCGTATGCAACAGCTCTTGATCTTAATGTTTGGATGTCTTCCTCGATAACCAGTACAAGCTTCAACCAGGAGACGAACAGGTGGCAGGTATTGATCAATCGAGACGGGAAGGCAAGGTCGATGACGGTCAAACATCTTGTATTTGCCACTGGTTGGGGTGGTGGGATTCCAAAAATCCCCGATATCCCTGGAAAGGTGGGTCGCTGATGTTCGCTCGGTGTCGTGGTTGGATTCAGTGTCTTTATGATCAGGAATCGTATCGTGGCATTGTCATACACTCTACCCGGTTTACTTCTGGGATGGAACATCAGGGAAAGAAGGTAATTGTTGTCGGTACTGGGACTTCAGGTTCGTCGCACTGTCCCTAATTGGTTTTGGTTTCATACTCAAATTTCCACAGCACATGACATAGCACACGATATGTATCGCCATGGATGCGATGTTACAATGTACGCGTCGCTGGTTCACTCTGACGATCTTTACTCGCTAACATGTGTAGGATTCAGCGTTCACCCACGTATGTGATTTCTAGAGAAGCACTCGAAGCAGCACTTGGAGGTACGACCGAGCTCCCTGTTGTTATGCATACCATCTCATTAGATTGCTCGCCTCTTACTCGCACGCGTAACCAGAAATGTATAATGAACACATTCCAACCGAATTCTCAGACCTCCTTAGCGAAGCGTTTCCACATCCAACCCAAAAACAGTTGTGGAAGGCCTTGATAGCGCATACGGCAAACGGGAAGGACAAGTATGTAACACCACTTCGTGCTCTTCTCGTGACTGATCTTGGCAAATAGGGAGCTCCTTGACAACTTAGCAAAAGCCGGATTCCGGACTTGGCTTGGCCCGGATGGTGGAGGTTTCTTGCCACTAATATTGCAGAGGGGCGGGGGACTGTATATTGGTCAGTCATCCACGTCTCTTGTGATTGGACACGCACACATCCATCGTTTATTAGACATCGGCGCCAGCGCGGAAATAATCAAAGGATCTATCAAGGTGAAAAGCAGCCCTCAGGCTTCTATCCACAGATTCACCGAAGAAGGTCTCGAACTCGAGGATGGAACAGTACTGGATGGGGATGCTGTCGTTTTTGCAACAGGGTGAGTTGGTTGTATGCTCGTGGACTGTCAGAACTACATTCTCATCTTGGTTCCGTAAACCATTGTGGTCGACGAACATGACAATGAAGCTTTGGGGACATTCGTACATCTATAAGCGAAGTCTGCGGGGTCGATGTTGCAGCAAAGGTGGGGAAAGTATGGGGTTTGGATGCAGAAGGGGAGGTGAATGGAGTATGGAGGAAGACTGGATATCCGAGGTTGTGGATCGCGATGTGTGAGTTTCTCTCCAGATGCATGGTGATTGACGTGGATTGATTCTGTGCACAGCTGACTTTGCCCGTTCCCGTTTCCACTCGCTGCATCTGGCGCTTCGTATGTATATTTCACTTGGTGTGGTAGCGCACAAGATTAAAATGGGTTACAGATATCAAGGCTATCGAAGAAGGCATTGTCCAGGACGGTGACGTTTATACAACATGAGCATAACTTAGGTGGTTAGATGCGGTGCGACTTCGGACATGGCAAGCACGAGAAACTGCGAGAATGAGGCTAGGGAATACGTTGTAAAGTTGAACCTACGGATTCCCCGAGTGCTGTTATGCATTATGGGGACGGGGTTGCGGTAGCTTCATCATTTACGGAGTGTGAAAATTTACTGGGACTCGTGATTCCCCTGATGCTAAATTGATTTCAACCCACTGGCAGTTGCGGCCTCCGAGTCGCCAAATGCGCTCCACCCTCTCGACGATGTGATACGCGGCCCAGTGATCGTCAAGCCGCTCCCCGACCTAATTTTCATTCGATTTTGTTTCGACTTTGAAATGACACACGGAAAAGGCACCGCGGTCATGTTCTTGATCCCCACATCGAGCGGTGATTGGAAAGCATGGTCCTTGCTCACTTGCCTCGGTGCGTTCAAGGATCATCCGGGGAGAGTGAGTCACTCAGAATGCAACCCAGTCCTGAATCCCGATAGTGATGTTTGTCAAATTGGTGCTCTTCGGGCACGTCTCACAACCCATGATACTAGCTGGCAGGATCACACCAACGCGAGATGGACTTCGAGGATCATGATGGCGATCCTGCAGTGTCCGTCATATGAGTGCTTGTCCTGCCTCCGGACCAATGACAATACTCGTTCCGCTTCCTCCTGGACCCAAGGGATATCCTTCCGGACTTGCTCCAATCGAAGGAGGTCCCTGGAATACGCCCATCGCCGGTTGCGAGAAGGATGGCCCGTCAGCGTCCATGATGCCTGGCCCAGGTATGCTCCCAGGTGTAGCAAAGGCATTCGGAGTATTTTGCGACAGGGTAGAAGATGCAGGGAGAGGTGCACCCGGGCCAAGCCCGGGACCAGAACCACCAAGGGGGAGTGGGGGTCCTCCAATTTGGGTGGCACTGTTGGATGGCAATGCCAGGACCTGGATTTGGTGGGTAACCATCAGCGGCACCGATCCCGAGTCCATTCACCCCGAACCCTGCAGTTGACGCGGGTCCTCCGAAGCCCATGGCTGCAGGACCAAACCCGGATGATGTACCGTTATAGCCAACACCGACGCCCATCGGAACACCCATTGGAGGACCAAACCCCATCCCGAATCCATATCTTATTCTCCGGTGCTGAAAAAGAAACTCGAGGTCGGCTGCTATGTCATGGGGAGAGAGGGTTGAAAGATCTGAATAGGCGTTGCTCCACCTGCATGATTATAAATTCAAGTCAATCGTACTGATACTCAGCTCGCTAGTGGCTAACATACCCAATCCATCGAGGCCTGGATAGACGCCGAGACCTTTAGATAACTTCTTGTTCACTGCAAGATGCGAGAGGTGAGACGGAAGAGGAAATGTATTTGCAATTTGGCGGAGAGTAGGCGCAGGCGGGGGGGTTAAGTATAGCATTTGGTATGCGGCGAGCTAGACGCAAGTAAGTTCACGAACAGACGTGGTGATTCGCTCCGCATACCTCCCGGAGGCCTCTCGATTGTTCGTCTCTCCCTCTCAAGCTTTCGCCTCTTTCTGTTCGTCTCAGCGATCATCTCGGTCTGAAGTTCGGTGCGAGCAATCTGTGAACAGCAAAAATTGGATCAGTAAGGTGCATATATGCGTATAAAAATAAAGAAAATGGAGTCACGCTTGAATACATGAGAGACTTACATCCCAGCCTTCACAACACCATGTCTCTTCTTCGCGCTTCTTCCGCAGGACTGCGTTGATCTTATATGTCCTCTTCTTTGACGCGAGCATCAACCGTTTGTCGCGTCGTTTCGCTAGTTCGTTTTGGATGTGATGGAGCTCTGCATGGGTACCTGATACATGCAAGTAGATGAGCGCGGAGCAAAGTGGAAAGGACGCGTACTGACCGTCACAGACCAAGTTTCCTTCCGTGCCAAGCCTTCCATTTTTTCTATATAGACCGTCTCTCTTAAGAGCGCAAACTTGAGTTCGATAATTGCTAGAACATCGAGGGGCTCTGCTCCGTGGGCAGGCTGGAGATCCGGATCCTCGTCCTCCAGCTCCAGCTCGGGTTCCGCTAATGGAGTGGGAGGGGCAGGCTGAGAAGGTTCCTCAGGCTGCGGATCTTCATCTTCGTCTCCGTCGGCTTCGAGATCGCCATCGTGGGCAGGAGGGTGATCGTCGTAATCGGGAGTGTCTGCATCGCGGTCTCGGTCAACGTCTTCATCTGGTGGAGACACGGTTAGATCTACTGACGCGCGGATAGAAGGAGGAATGGATAGAATGTCAGCAGCCTGGTTGACAGCGGAAGTGGATGGAGGAGATGTAGGTTTTGTGTTGGTGTTAAGAGTGGGACAAGTGGGAGATTGGCGAGGGGAGGTGCGGACTTGGTCTTTGGCGTCGTCATCCACGTCCATTTCCTCGTATTCTGAATTGGAAGGATCAGAACTTACCTCGCCCCATCTCTCGGCAGGGGAGTCTTCGGAGTGGGCTGGTCACTAGACTAGGGTACCAACACCGTGACATGCGGGACGATGGCACGTGACTGCGACCTGAACAACAGAGCCCCTAGTATCCTTTGTATTTGTACAATTGCCAGTGTCCCCTCACTGCACTATGCCCATGACATCAGAATTTACAAGTAGGGTCACTGCAACAATCATCCTCTTCTTCAATGCCTTCCTTCAGTACTACATAACTGTCTAAGGGCTCTACTTGCTGAATGACTTCCATGATCATTTCACCTTTGAGTTTGATGCTCTCAACCTTTTCTGGTTCTTCTACCTGTCCATCATGGGGGTCTGGGGGTTCTTTGCAGTCCTCATGACTCTACTTTATGGAATATTTACCAATGGCCCAGCACTGTTTTCATCACCTCCACCCACCCCTTCTGCAATGTTTGGTTGGATGCTAGACAACATGTTCTTTCTTGCAATCTTCTGGATCCTGAGGTGCATGCTACTTGGTGTGTACCATTGATTGACATTGCTTTGGTCACATTTGCATGACATGTTATAGAAAACTTGAACCTGGAAGGATCTGCTGGAATATTGCTCAAAAATACATTTGCACTCTGTGGAAGCATTTGTACAGGGATTTTCCTTGTAATTTTCCTACTGGAAAATGATAAAATGGAGAAGACACTCTTGAGGGATCCCAATGGGCATGTTGTCCCCTCTCCTTTCAAGACCTTGTAATGCTCACAAGTCTGGATTAATATAGGCTGCCAGTGTGTCGAGGTTGTGGTGAGGGCTTGAACCAATCACTTGTATTGGTTCAGAATCTATTTCCCTCACTGGCAATTCAAGACTACTATTCAGAATGAAAGAGTCAGAGATATTGGAGAAGTGCTTTCAAATCTGTGCTAGTGTTGGTCATCGAATTACCATTGAATTAAATGGTTATTTTTTCTGACATCATACAAGATTAAAATAGGTTGCAGACTCATCAAGGCTATTGAACAAGTATATAATCTGTCCAGGATGGTGACATATGAGCATCATGATAAGTTAGGTGATTGGATATTGGCTGCTAAGCACGAGAAAGACAGTGCCAGCAGGAAAGATTATATGCAAACACACATTGTATGTTAATCAGACAGTGAAAGCAAGAATTAAGCTAGGGAACATCAAGTACTTTGAACCTATATATTTCGGTCCGGGGATGAGGCTGTACTTGTGGTTTAGCTCAAAGTTCCTGGTCATTGGCTTTGCCTTGTGGTCACAGTATACATCCTCCTCCCGGGCGACTCGTCTGATTGATGTTTGATGATCTATCACTGGTACTGGTCATATTATTACCTACTACTACCAGCCGCATGCGGGATAACAGTGGCCTTAACACTGTGCAAACTTGGCAGCGCCTAAGCCGTCCTCCAAGTGCATCGGCGTGACAGTGACAGATGGCCCCGCCAAATGCGCCTCCCTTCGATTGTCCAACCCTCCAGCAGTTCAATGTCGATGCGTCTTCTATTGATGTGCAATCCCCGCTAGAACAAGCCAGCAAATGGCTTTCCGCATTGGAAGCCAGCATTTCGAACCAGAACATGGGCTCGCTCATATCTCTGTTCCATGAACACGGGTTCTGGAAAGACATATTGACCCTCACATGGGACTTTCGGACCATCCGCGGCCATTCAGCCATTCACCAGTTGTTGGAGGCTCGTCTCGCAGCAACGGGCTTGTCGGCGCTCCACCTCAACAATGGGATACGTGGCCCGGTGATCGTCAAGCCGCTCCCAGACCTCGTTTTCATTCGATTTTGTTTTGGCTTTGAAACGACACATGGAAAAGGCACTGCGGTCGTTTTCTTGATCCCCACATCGAGCGACAATTGGAAAGCATGGTCCTTGCTCACTTGCCTCGGCGCGCTCAAAAATCATCCAGAGAAAGTGAGTCACTCAAAATGCAATCCAGTTCTAATAGTGATGTTTGTCAGATCGGTGCTCTTCGGGCACGTCTCACAGCCCATGATAATTGGCAAGATCGACGCCAATGCGAGATGGACTTCGAGGATGGCGATCCTGCGGTGCTCGTCATAGGCGCCGGTCACGGCGGACTCGAGATGGCGGCGAGGTTGACCTATCTTGGCGTCTCCACCCTTGTTGTCGACAGAAATGCACGGGTTGGTGATAATGTGCGATTCATTGGTTTTAT
>JBBPNX010001161.1:0-10319 GCA_038091155.1 Harrya chromipes
AAAGACTCATTGGAATCAGACGCTTCCTGTCAGTGGTCGAGACAGAGTTTTGCTCTCGGTGCCAGCATGGATGGTATGCCACCGTTGTGGTAGCGTAGACGGGGAGCCTTGATTGCAGGAGGTCAAGCGGCAAGTTTAGACCGTAGACATCACGTTCTCGCCTCCGAGTCACAGGTCCCGTCGATTGTCGGTATAGAGATTCAAATGCAACATTCCTTTCAGCGTTCGTCTTTTGTTCCGCGCGTCCCAGTATTAATATTGCTTGGTACGTGTCCCTCAAGCTTCGTCATGAGCAATTGCTCTGGTTTATGATTTTGATTCTCTTCTCGTACCACTAATCCTGTCAACCCTTCAAAGAGCACCGAAAAGTCATGACGCTTCTTTCACTGTTCATGACGAGCACAGGCATTTTCGTTCCCGTCTCGCAGCGGCTCGTCGGTTGCCTTCTTTTCTCATACTAAAGCTATACAGGCAAAGTGAGGATAAGGTCCAGCATCTACTCGCCGCCGGAGATGTAAACACTTGGTCAGAAATCAATGTAAGTAGTACTTTCTCATGAAACTGGCGACTAGGCTGCAAAGTTCAAGCAAGCAGAAAATTCACTAAATTCAAATTCGATCATAGGAATGCGAGACCGGTCGAGTTCAAACTCATAATACGATCGTCTTAGACTTCTATACCCGGAGGAAGATACGTTTACCACCGATCAATTACTGGTGATGAAGAGTCTGGACGAATGGAATAGCGGCATGGAGCGTGCGACCTCAGACCCTCGTTTACTTCGCCATCTATCGACTCGTTCTACGGACATGAAGTTGCCAGCTCTCTTGGTGTATGCAGTTGATTGGTCTCTGCCAGTTACTCCTCCGACCAGATGTAAACATTCCAAGCGTCATACGCGCCTTGGCCCTTTGTTCAAGATCAGCTCTACGACGTCGGTTTCAACGCGTACGAGATCGTCGCCCCGACGAACGCTTTTTCGACATTTCAGCTCTGACGCGCGACTTGCGAACGAGGGTTCCCTTGGACTGGTGCTGTTTCCCTGTCCACCACTTCTTTGACTGTCGATGTATCCCTAGGACATTCGATATGCTACGCACATCTGTCTTGTCGAGCAGACAGATGCTCCACATTCGCTCTGCTTCTATCACATACAACATGGCTACAATTCCCGCAGTTTAGCTAGCGATTTACGACGCCGTTTGGATTTGCGACATTCATTTTGTACCTATATCTTCGAATCGAAGGCAAACCGAGTTTGAATTTGAATTGACCAGCCCTCGATCGATTCGCAATGTCCAGTACGCCCACACGCAGCGGTGAGACATCGACGCCTCGATAGTCCAACGCTGTGGCGAGCTTCCGGCTTAATTGGTACTTATTCGATCGTCCCAGGGTGTCCCATTCCTATGCATCGAAGTCCGTAATGTTCCATGAACTCATCGGGCATTGATTTTGTACAGCTGCCTCGTGGTTAGTGGAGCAAAGGTGATATGTATTAAAATTTACGAGCAGTGCGTTGGCAGCGTTGCTCGAGATTGTGGGAAAGTTCAGTGGACGTTCAGTAACTCTTGCGAATGTTTACTGACCCGCAGAACACTGGGCAGAACACTGCCGGAATCACTGCTCGGAATTCCCCGAACTCACCTTATCTCATGCCATCATGTATTTTTGTCCATATATCGCGCACCCTGTTGCAAAGAACTCAAATAAGGGAGAGGACCACTGTACCATCCAATGAGATTCATTGTTTCGATCTAGAACAAACTGACATCAAACAATTGCCACGCCATCGATGCCAGTCCTTACAATCACCTCAGCGCAGTATTTCATTTCACGAAGTTTTATGTTTGGTCTCTTTGGCAGAGCCTTCGGGATGTCGAAGATGTTGTTTGTCCTAATGGGCTATGCTAAGTCACACCTTTCCCTCGGACATATATTGCTCGTGTTAGATCAGTAACCCAACCTCCTCACCAGTTGAAGTCAAGCTAATCGAGCACGAGCCATGTCGTCTGCCCTGGTTCCAGTTGGCCCGTTCTATGGAGCGACGTACTTTTGCGCTGTCATATGTACCGCTTTCTATGGCGTATCATGTATGCAGACGTAAGCGCCCTTTTATTTCTTCATGCTCGTGCCAATATTGACTGGAAGGATTCTCGCTATTCAACCATCAACAGATTCATTTATTTGGTCCGGCAAGTCGCACATCACTACAAAGTTCCGTTAACTAGATTATATCTTCACCTTCCAGCTATCAGAACGATTCCTTGCGCCTGAAAAGCCTTGTGGGTACTAAATTTGTCAGTAACACCGGGCTGCCTTTGACAATCCCCCTCTATCAATTCCAGGTTGTAACTTTGTGGCAAGTCCTCTGTTACTTGTGCTTTGGTGTTTAACCGTCGACCACACAGGGCATTGAATACTACACATCTGGCTTTGACTGTTAGCGGAGGTCGGTATCACTATTTACAGCACCCAAACGCCTCATTTATGGCCCATGCACGATATAGTATACAAATACATTAGGGCTGGCCTTGAAAGCCCGTTTGGGTTCCTTTATGCTGTTCCGTGAGTCATCACTTCCGGAATGCCTTTCATTCATTCACTGATCTTGCATTCAGTGACCTCGTCGTAAGTTCAACCTTTAAATCGATTCGAGCATTTACCCATAAAGTGTAGTTAGGGCTGCTCCTGACGGTGACCATGGGTTCTCTCGCTTGGAAACGATATGGCTGACATTATTTAGACCTTGATTGCATTACCTACGCAAGGTTTTTTCATTTACCGGATCTACATGTGTAGGTCTCGGGCTCCTTGGCCTCCGTTTCTCATACTCACTGAGATCTAGTTAGCAGAAAGAATATCATTGTGCCACTTCTATGGGTATGTACCATTGCCCACTCTTTTCAGTCTCGACTATCAATAAAACCCGCAACGTAGGTTCTCCCGGCGCTCTATCAGCTCGGTGAGAGTTCAAAAGTTGACGGGAGTCCAGTCTGACAATGTCGTTTTCCCATAATCTAGTGGCTACTCTCAGTAAGCCCTTGATTCCTACACTCACGCGAATGAATGCTAATGAGAATCACCTTAGTTTATTGCATAAAAGGGTTGTTCATTTCCAACGGGTCAGCTGATCTCTTTTGCGTACAGTACGACTCTGCTCACGTACTATCACTGTTTACTTCAGCCTCCAAGCAGTCGAGCTCACTACATTCGGTGATAAATTCTTTACTGTGATCAACGTTCTTATGACCTATGGAGGCTTAAAACTCAAAATTTCGTGACAGGACATCTCCATCTCCTACCTCTCCGTCACCGCCGGGGTTGACATCCTAATTGCTATTTCAATGATGATTATATTGACTCAGAGGCGAACTGCTACTGAATACAGAAAGTGAGATAACAGCGCTGATATTCATGTCTAGTGACTAATTCATCGTCCGTCAGGACCTCACAAATATTACAGCGCCTCGTGGTGCTCGCTATCGTTAGCTGCATCTGGACCGCTCTGTTCGCATTGCTGGGAACAGTCTTTGTGCGTTTTATTCCCTGCAATCTTGACTTTTGTTTATCTGCGAGCTAACCCGTCAAAATCACAGTTGCACCTCTACTCGTCGGATATCTATATCGTGTTTGCCGTCCCACTTCGCTCACTCTACTGCAACACGCTCCTTGCCAACCTGAACGCCCGAGGATTTGTCAGGGACGGTCTTACACAAGACGCTGGCACAGATCTGATGATGAGCGTCCAACGTAGAGCGACCGACACCAATAAACAAAACGGAGAACCAGAGTTGACGTTGAATTCATCCGGTGCGAGCCAGCCGGTAGGTTTTCCCATCAAATTTCATGCTGTCTGGACGCTGATAGTTGATTGCATGTAGGCCGTCTGGAAGATGACCGAGGTATTGACGTTTCAGATTCCCACCGTGACGAAATGAATACCAGTTTGGACTTGGTCAAGGGACCTACTTCGAAAACCTAATTTATGTGGACTATCTGCGTTTCGTTGGGTACGCTGTACACGTATATGTTTGTTGTCTCAAGAAAAATGGTTATTTGAGACACGAGACTCAAATGGAAGTTGTGTGTCACCTACCACACAGGATGGCGAGAAAACTGGACCTCTGCATACAAAAATGAAGTGCAACCAAGGCGACAATGTTGGGTGTGAACTCTTGTGGAAGGGCCGATGCGACAACTTGAACGGCCACTGCGGCATCGTTGATCCTCAAGTTCGCAATCCTAGTTTCATCTCTCCCGACTCTCATACCAATCAATCAAACGCTGGCTTTCATTACAAAACTACGCACGTGCGAGAACGTAGGCGCTATTGGAATTGTGGTCGGCTGGAGTCGGAGGACCAGTCGCGAAACCCGACGTGTGGGCTGCCCATTCAACGTTCACGGTGCTCTGCCCACTTTTTTCTCCTCCGCTGCTTCACGTGCCAATTGGGCTTTGAAGGCACGTTCTTCCTTCTTGTTTCGCTATAATCCTGGCCCTCGCTCTTTGTGGGTCAGCGGTTCCTTCAGGTTAGGCGCTGTGCTGCTACCCCGGGTGGAGACGGAGGGAGGTGTCGGCGGGGACAGGTACGTGCATCGGTGCAGGTCCTTGCGAGGGCTCCCTGAGAAACCAAAGAGTCAGCGTCGAACTATCGTTCTTTGCGTGGCATGTCACTCACGCCCCGTCGTGCAGGGTTGAGGGCCCGAGATTCCTAGGTCGATAGTTAGTCCTCACGTCCGTTGCGTACACGAAGGAAATATAACGCTCACTTGCCTGACCTATGCCCTTTCCCCACATGCCATCATAGAACTAGGTCCTATCCCACATGCCTCCCAGGCGGCAATTCTGATGGGTCATCGTCGTCTGCATCCACAGCCACCGGACCCCCCCGTTGGTCGTGGCCGTCTTCAATGATTCGGCCTTCCTCCGAATTTTTGCCTCGCGCGCGTGAAGCCCCTGGAGCCGCTCCCGGAGAGCAGCGTGTGGTGCCGACACCTCGGCGAACATTGTTACTGCCCATACAACGACCTCGAGCTTGCGGGTTCGTCCATGATGGTATTGCCCCACTCGGGCGTGTCTTCACCGACATCGTCGTCGGACAACTGAGGGTTGTTCCCTGGCGCATACTCTTTAGTCCTACCGTCATAGAAGACACAAGCTCGTGGTAGATGGGAAGTGTTTCAAACATCTCCGATTGCTGTTTCTTGTCGCACGTGGTGGTGTCAATAAGTACCCGCGGCAGGGTTTGGTCGACAGTGCGTTGAACGGTGAGTATGGCATCGACATACTGGTAACGAAGTTCTGTACGCCCACTCAGCATACAGCCTGGTCTGAGCCTGAGGTACATCGAGAAAATGACTCAGTGTAGCGAATGTATTCATCAGGGGAGTCCTTCGATTTTGAAAGCATCATATCGAAGGCTTCAACTGTCCCGTCATGTGTAACGCCATGTATCTTTGCTCGTGTCCTTCATAAGATAACAGATTGAGCTCGATTACCTGCTCTCCAAGTCACCACTAACCATATTTGAAACACAAAGATGCAAAACATACCTCTTCGGCCTAGCGATAGTATGGTCGAGAAGTAAGACTTTATTAAACTTCCTAGAGTTCAAGGCAATGTCACCGCACTCCTCTAGCTTCCTTGCGCACTGTCATTGAAACACTGTGCCAGATAATTAACTTACTTGCGCAATGGATCTATGCATTACGATTACTCACTGGCTCGTCGTCGATACCGGTGTACCCTGCTAATTCACCCTTGCTGAAAACATTTGATTGCGCACACGGCGCGACCATCAGTCTCAAGGACGTCGCAACGGGTGCGGTAGATGATAAATCTCGGAAGCTGATTCGAAACTGATCAAAACATTGTTTATGCCCAACTTCGGCTTAGCATGCAAAGCAAACGCTTCGACCGCTCTTTCATGATGGTTGATGTCCGCCTACCTCGTCTCCATTTCTACCCAGGGTTATGGTACATCTCTGGATCCAGCCCTGGCACGTCGAGGAAGACACGACAAGCTTTCAAGGGTGTGCCAAACGTACGCCGAAGAGCCCAAGTCTTGAGAGTGACGTGCACGCGCAGCCACTCAAGATCTTTCCCAGCGAGTCAAAGCCACTAGGCGAACCCATCTGAAACGCATAAACAGGATGTTGACGCACATTCATGGTCGTTTCATGAAAAAATCCTGCCTGTAGTGACGGCGCGCCTCACAAGATTCTAGGATGCGAGCGCAAATGGGAAAGGTGACTGCGAAACGAGTTCTGGACTATGAATGTCCTTGGGAGGACTGCTCTTAGTGAGGACCCGTGCAAGAATAGACGCCAAAGACACGAGGCGCCTGGCCGTTATGAATAGGAACGTGTTTGTAATGCGCACCGGCGTAAACTGAAACATCTCTCCTCTTGACGCTTTCGAACCACGACCGCAGAAGATGTCGCAGACCAAGACCGGTGGGTAGCGGTACAAAGGATGGATTAGACTATGCTGATGACTCCGCAAGACAACGGAATACTACTTGACACGGGCAGTTCTAGTAGTGTTTGGGCGGTCGCATTTTCGCTGGACCGAGAGCATCTTTTCAGTGGAAGCGAAGATGGGATTCGACGATTTCGCCTGGCTGACAAGCTAGAAACAGCAAAACAGACGGGAATGGACGTGAACGCCATCTCAATATCGAGAGATGGCAAATGGGTTGTCTGTGGAACAATGGATGGAGCCAGTGTCTGGGATGGAGAGCTGCAAGAAAAGGTCTGAGATGTCAAGGGTGGAAACTCGGTGGTGACAGTGGATGTGTCGCCCGACTCGACCCGATTTGCGACAGGAAGGTCAAACACGGCAAGCATATGGAGCATTGCGACGGGCGAGCAACTGGTCGGTCCAATCAAATTCACCAGCTGGGTCAATGGCGTTCGATTCTCTCCGAATGGCGACCAAATTGCTATTTCTGGAATTGATGGTCCGATTATCATCTTCGACAGTCACACAGGTCACAAACTGGTCACAATTGAGACCGAGACATCCAGGAATTTGCAAATCACTCCGCTTGCATGGTCAAACGACGCAGAGCAACTATTCGCCGCTTGCAAGGACGGAAAAGTCAAGTCGTTCAACGCCTCGACGGGATCACTCAGACTCGCCGAGTCGCGGATCACAGACGGAAGCGATCCCCAGTCCATTGCCATAGCTGCCAACGGGCAATTTATTGCCACCAGTGTGAACAGCTCAGTCTCATTCTTGGATATCTCCACTCTCGCCCGAATTGGTCCCGTCATCGACTCGGAGGAGGGCAACTACGTAGGGTCGATCACACTCTCCTCGGATAGCACCCATCTCGCCACAGGACGACAGGATGGGAAAATCGCCATTCACAACCTCACCATCCTCCCGGACATCTTTGGTACCGTAAGTATGCGTGCGTCTGTCGTACTCTCCGGGCAACAGCTCACTCATCATCAGGTATCTACTGGCGAGGAACAAGAGCGAGCGAGCGAGCACACAACCTCAGGTACCAACGAAGGCAACTCTCCCAACTCGGACGCAGTACGACTTTGTCATTCGTTGTCGCCACGATCCATCTGACAGTTTCATACCAGGGGCCTGACAACAGAGACGACGACATCGATCTCCTCGAGGTACCAGCTTATCCGTTTTCTTCCAAACGACTTCTCACGATGCCATAGCTCGAGGTACCTTCAAGAGCCCCTGCCCCCGCTTTTGATTATGATCAGGTTCGTCGGCACTTTACTCCCTTTTTGCTTCCGTGTTGACATTGCCAAGCCGCCGTCCCCTATATCATCTGTCCATCCTCGGGTGGATGAAGCGCCACCGCCGTCATCCATTCTACCTGGGCCGGTGACATCTAATCCAGAGACACATCCAGACGAACCTCCCGAAGCCCTCGACGCATCCAATCGTGACGGCCATTCAGCGCTCCGGAAATGGCTCAAGAAGATTGGATGGGGGCCGGTCAACCAAGCCGGTCAAGGTTCCGCCAAGCCCAGTACTAGTTCACCCGCCGACCCAGCAGGCTTGCCATTACCGTCACGAAACAGTCCCCTACGCAACCAGCGTTCGACCATGGCCGCTAAACGGGCTCCGGTAAGCAACGTCTTTTTTGACGAGTGATCGATATGCCGTATCTCACAATTTCCTCAGCGAACGTATGTCGCACCCAGTGATGAAGAACGATATAGCTGGTTCACACTTTTGTTGCGAGGACGGCCGCAACAGGCACCGCCCGCTCAAACCCCGATCCCTTATGAATCGGATGATACTCATCCCGGTACGACTCAAGATCTGGCAGTTCAAAATCAACCAATTCCTGTACGTCCTTTCTAATGCTAGGTGGATTACGTTGTAAGCAGCCAACATCCCATTAGCCGCGGCCACCACCAGTCACGGTGAATGTCACGACTCAACCTGCAAGCGGAGGGGCTCCTGTAATGGTGAGCATACTTTCTTCGAGCTCGTATCCAAAGACTCATTGGAATCAGACACTTCCTGGTCGAGATCGAGTTTTGCTCTCGGTACCAGCATGGATGGTATGCTACCGCTGTGGTAGCGTAGACGGGGAGCCTTGATTACAGTGGGGCCAAGCGGCACGTTTAGACCGTAGATCACGTTCTCACCTCCATCCCTACGAGTCACAGGTCGCGTCGACTGTCGGTATGGAAATTCAAATGCAACATTCCTTTCAGTGTTCGTCTTTCGTTTCTTAACCGTGCGTCCCAGTATTGTTTGGCACGTGTACTTCAAGCTTCGTCATGAACAATTATATTGCGATTTTCATTCTCGTCTCGTACCACCAATCCTATCAACCCATCGAGGAGCAAAAGTCGTGACGCTTCTTTCACTGTTCATGACAAACACAGGCATTTTCTATTCCGTTTCCGTTTCTGGAATTATCCTTGCATCGGATCGCTGGCGGCTCCCTTCTTTTCTCATACCAAAGCTGTACAGGCAAAGAGAGGGCAAGGCGAAGCATCGACTCACCGCCGGAGATGTAAAGAACCCTTCAAGCTGGTCAGAAACCAATATAAGTACTCTCTCATGGGATTGGCGACTAGGCTGCAAAGTTCAAGCAAGCAGAAGAATCACTAAACTCAATTTCGATCGTACGATCATCTCAGACATCTCTATACCCGGAGGAAGATACGTTTGTCACCCATCAACTACTACTGGTGATGACGTGTCTGGATGAATGGCACAGCGGCATGGTCTCCCTGCCCCAGTGTGCGACCTCAGACTCTCGTTCTACGGACATGAATTCGCCAGCTTTCTTGCTGTACGTGTTTTATCGGTCTCTGCCAGTTACTTCTCCTACCAGGTTTAAACAGGACTCCGATAGCACCCTTTGCGATAGTTGTAACATCCTTTTACAGAAAGAAATTTCTCCCGACCACGTTCCAAGCGTCATACGTGCCTCGGCCCTTTCGAAACCCATGATCAGCTAGCTATACGACGTCGGTTTCAACGAGTACGAGATGGTCGCCCTGACGTGCTTTTCGATGTTACGGCTATGACGCTCTTGTCGAGCAGACACTGGACGCTCCACATTCGTTTTGTTTCTATCATATACAGCATAGCTACAATTCCCACAGTTCAGCCAACGATTTACGACGCCGTTTGGATTCATGACACTTATTTTGTTACCCCTGTATGCCTGCGTTCATCAAGTTCTCGTACCAATGTAGCTGAGCAAAGAAAAACGAGTTTGAATTTGAATCGGCCCCTCGAGCTATTCGCAATCTCCAACACCCAACACCTAACAAGCACATCGATCGATGCCTTGGCACTTGATGTGGTAATGGACAGTCCAACTCTGTGGCGAGCTCCCCCTACTCAATTTGTATCTCTGACGCAACATGCATAGCCAATATATACGCACAGCGAATCAAGAATGACAGACGATGGCCAAAAAATTTGTATACATTGTCCAATTTAGAATGTAGTGAATAAGGAGACAACAAATCAAGCATGTTCGTACACCAAAGGGTATCGTATGCAATGTCCAATTCATGTCCAAGTTGGAACGGGAAGTGGGAAGACCAGCAACTTACGAGCGGACGCGCTTCCTGGGACGTTTGGCTTCCCGATAAGCCTCATCGTCAACATCCGCTGCTCTTCTTCTCTTACCCCTCCCCCTTCCCTTCCCGTTTTTGACACGTTCGTTCGTGGGCACTACTTCATCGTCGGCATCGACGTCCACATGTGCCTCCACGTTGGCCACCCTCTTCATGTTGGCTCTGACCCTCTTGCTTCTTCGAGGGCCCTTCATAGGTGCCTTTTGCAACTCGTCAACATCAACATGT
>JBBPNX010001162.1:0-10317 GCA_038091155.1 Harrya chromipes
CAGGCAGGCTCTGGGCTCCCTCAACCTCTTTTCCTTCTCTGAGTCGACTCTCACTTCTCTTTCGCTTTTGTCCGTGACCCGTCGTTGTGCCGCCATCCTTCCCATGGGAAGCTCTCGATCTTGATCCACTACTCATCCCGCTATCTCTGCTAGAACTCTCGTCCCTTTTTTCCCCAACCCGCACACTAGCCAACCACGTAAACGCATCCATACCCACCTTAGTACCCTTCCCACCACCCGCATAGCCTCGCGACATCGTCATTGTTGTACTTGGGATCGGAATAGCTCGTTTTTCTGGTTGCAGTTGGTTCGAAGGTCGGCTTTGGTTTTCGTCTTGATCGTCTCGAATACGAGCTTGAAATTTGTCAGGGACGACGTGAGGGTAACGATGCATTTGGTGCTGAACTGATGGCCCTGAGTCGAGAAACATTATCCCCTTTCCTCTCGCGGCACTCCCATGATGAGGCTGCAGCACGGGGTTTGATGGTTTTTTGACCCCGGGCGTGGGTGCCGGACCCGCACGCACCTCTGCCAATATACTTCGCGAACCGACTGGGGCGGATAGAGCTGGAACCGACTCTGGTTCTGCTGGACCATATCGGAAAGACTGTTGGGATCTTTCAAATTCAGTAAAAAAGCGTGGCTGGGCGGACACTTTGGAGGGCTCGGGAGTATATCCTGTCTTCTAGCTTGAAATGGTAAGCACCATCAAACACAAGACGTTGAACATATGCTTGCCTCCATAATCTCTGAATCCACTGGCCAAAACCTCAGAGTCCGGTCCTTGGACCATGTGATTAGCTGGTACTCGGCTCCTTCTGCGGGACACGTGAGATACACAAATGGAGGGCAGTCAGAGACGTACCTAAGCCTCCCTTTCTCCAGACGAATTCCTTCACCACATCGGTATGCCCCTCAAATACCTCCACCGGTGCCAGGTCGTTGCCAGTCACCCACATTTCAAGGGCTGTTTCGCCTCGTTGGGGTAGAGTCAATATACCTCGTCCGAATGGTAAATCGCGTGCTCTCCATACGGGATAACGGGTCGTAATCGTCGTCATAGGCTGAGATAATGGCTTCAAGCTTTTTTGGAAGAAAGACTCGGTCTGAGGAAAGTCAGGCGGCGCGGTGTCCTCTACATTCCACACTTTGATCGTCTTGTCTAGGGAACACGTGACTATATCATGTTTTCGGGTGTGCGCCCAGTCGATCCCATATATCTTGGCATTATGAGCACGGATGCGAGTCGTGGGGAGGGAACCTTTCTGTGCGGCCAACTTTAAGGGATATCAAAGGGGCAGCAGAGGAAGACGACTGACTCGACGATCCCAAATAAGGACCTCGTCCATATGCGAAGACGCAAGCACATTGGGGTCCTGACGATTCCACTTGACTTGTGTACCTCCAGCTGAGTTATGTTAGGGAGGCACATGGGTGTGTATGTTGAACTTCTTACTGTTGAATGCACAAAGTCCTGACAGAGACGTCAGCGCGTCACCAACAAAGGACCGCTGTTACTAACCCATGACTGGCTTGCGCGGTTCTCTGAGGTCCCAAGACCACAACCACGAATCGATCCCGACACTGGATACTGTGTCTGGCTCAAATGTATGCCAGTTGATGTCCGTAATCGCACGGTAATGGGAATGTAAGATATGCTCAATCGAACTCTTTCCGGCCATCATTAGGTTCCATATAAGACTAATAGCCATGTGAGCGATGGGTAACGTAGACAACTACAACGCACAGTTTTTCCGAGGAAGTGGAGACGATGTATTCTGCCCGAGCTCGATGAGGATTCCATTGAACGTCCGCTACATCCCAGGTACCACCTTGAGGCAGAAATCTAGGAATTTCGAGGGGTGCTTCGAGGTCGATGATGAAAAGCCCGCGCCGGCTAATCGTTGTGCGGTGAGGAAGAGAAAGATTTCGAACGACTGACGTCGGCTTACGCTGCAAGGACAATATCACGACTTGCTGGACTGATACTCATCTAGCTAGCCAGGTAAGACACAAATCGCCGACAGCCGGATTACTCACGTTGCCCACTGCGTCTCCTACGAGGTCTTTCATATCGATCTGTAAACTTCTCCGAAAGTTACCGCCGTCATCGGGAGATGTGGAAGGCTGAGATAGCTGACTCGCTGAGGGAATGAAATTGAGGGTTGGGACATCGCGGTACGAAGTGACAGAGTTGTCTTGTGGAGTGTTATAGAGCGGTGGTGCCCAGGAGGGTCTGCGAGCCGAAAGTAGACTGAAGCTGGATGGTACTGGACCTTCCCTGTCGCGTTCTACGAGCGCGTCGTTGGTGATTCGAATGCGAGCGGACGAAGCTGGCAAGTTTGACTTTGAAGATGACCGCGACATGCCAAGTCTATTTACCGAGTTTTCCAAGTACTTCGAGTCAGACATATTTGGATGCTCACCTCAAAGATCTCTAACCACATTCAACGACTTGGAACGATGGTCTCATCCCTCCCGTCTCTACCACACGTCCCCGGAACGAACCCCTCATCTTGCATACTAGATGCCTTCCGGATCGCCATCGCAAAACGCATATCCGATCGCCTACCCCAGCTCACAGTAGAACAAGCCTACTCCGGCGTCGATTACGGAAAAAAGGGCGTCGACTTCACAGTGGCACTCCCCCGGTTCCGACTGCCCGGAAAACCCGACGCACTTGCGAAAACGGTTCTAGAAGATGTACGTACTTCCTTCATCGCTGATGCACTCTGCTGACAGCGTTTATCCTAGTTCCAACCCGACGACTTCATTGCATCTATAACGCACGACAAACAATTCCTTCATTTTCAACTGAACAACGCGAGTCTGATTCGCCAAGTCCTCCATCAAATACATACCCTCACGCACGACAGTCCCTCTGGAAAACCGTCATATGGAACCAACACCATCGGTCTTGGGAAGAAACTCGTCATCGAATACTCATCGCCCAACATCGCAAAATCATTCCACGTCGGTCACCTCCGGAGTACCATCATCGGTACTTTCTTGGCAAACTTGTACAAGACGTGCGGTTGGGAGGTCGTGTCAATGAATTATCTCGGAGATTGGGGTACTCAGGTAAGACCTCTCCTTTGACTCGGGAGACGTTCACGCTGACGGCGACGTTCAATTAGTTTGGAATGATCGCCTCTGGTTTTGAGAAGTACGGCTCCAGCGAAGAACTATCCAAAGACGCAATAAAACATTTATATGACGTCTACGTTCGAGTCACCAAGGACGCTGACGCTGACCCGAATGTCAAAGCGGAAGCCGCGCGTATGTTCAAACGGATGGAAGACGGTGATGAAAGTGTTCTTGCCAGGTGGCGACAATGGCGGGAGTTGAGCATTGCAAAGTACATCGAGGAATATGAGAGGTTGAATGTCACCTTCGACCGGTACACCGGAGAGAGCGAAGTCGGAAAGAAGTGGATGGATACAGCCGTTGAGCGTCTCGATGAACTTGGGCTGATAAGCGACTCGAACGGGGCCAAACTCGTCGATCTGGAGAAGTGGAAGTTGGGCAAAGCCGTCCTCCGAAAAGCAGGTATGCCCAAGTTCGAACGTTCGTTTCCGACTTGTTGACGATAGAAATCACAGATGGAACTTCAATCTATCTCACTCGAGACATTGCTGGCGCAATCGAACGATGGGAAAAGTACCAGTTCGATAAGATGATCTACGTCGTCGCGTCTCAGCAAGATCTACATCTGGCTCAGTTTTTCCAGATATTGAAGCTCATGGAACTCCCTTGGGCCGATCGTCTCGAGCATGTCAACTATGGTTTGGTGCTCGGCATGAGTACTCGAAAAGGTACCGCAGTCTTCTTGGACCAGATAATCAAGGAAGCCTCCTCCGTGATGCACGAGCAGATGAAACGAAACGAAGAAAAGTATAATTCCATCGAGGATCCAGAGTATGTTAGTCAAGAAGTCGGGATCACCGGCATCAAGATCCAAGACATGGCTGCCAAACGGTACGCCGCCAGAAAACAATCAAATATAGGCTCACATTTTCTTCGTAGGATCAATAATTATACCTTCAATTGGGATCGTATGTTGTCCTTCGAGGGCGACACGGGTCCCTATCTACAGTATGCTCACGTCCGCTTGACATCCATGGAACGCAAAAACCCGGAACTTCTCCCCCTTCCCTCGCCGTCTGAAATCGATACCTCGTCGCTTACCGAGTCTGGACACGCCCGAGACATCGCGATCTTGCTCGGGTCGTATCCCGATGTCGTCAAGACCGCACTCAAAACACACGAACCAAGTGGTGTAGTCACGTTCGCGTTTCGCCTTGCGCACGCCATCTCGAGTGCTTGGGAGACCCTTGTGGTAAAAGGTGAGCAGGACCTAGAGAAAGCTAGAGCGAGGCTTTGGTTATACATTTGTGCACGAGATGTGTTGGGGGCTGCAATGCGGTTGTTGAGCATTCGACCTTTGGAGAGGATGTAGATCGGTGTCCAAGCCGGCACTTGGTACGAACTCTCATTCCTATATAACATTGCAAAATACTAGCAATGGTTACTGGATGTCGTAGACGGTTGATAGGTGTCAATTTCGAGTTTCAGCACTTGAAGGCTTGGATAACGGATTGAAGCCAATCCGTACGAAATAATACTAGGACAGGAGACAGCAAAGGTCGCCTTTTCAACAAATAGTAATCCCCAAGCCTGACGTTGGAATGACGATGCACCCCGAGGATCATTCTGGTGGCCAGCGGCATCTAGTCTACTTCACCCACAGCCTCTTCCATCATCTCCTCTTCCCAATTACGCCGCATCGCATCCAAGAATTCTTGCACACCATCACCTTCCATCAAAGATTGCAGATTCATCAATGACAGACCTATCCGGTGGTCGGTGACACGGTCCTGGAAGGGCAACGTCAATGTGGACCACTTCAAGCGGTATATACCTACTCACCTGGGCATAGTTATATGTACGAATCTTCTCGCTCCGATCGGCCGTCCGAATGAGGCTCTGGCGGGTTGCTCGACGCTCGGTGACTTCTCTCGTGATTTTCATGTCCATAAGACGGGCCCGCAGAACCTGGAACGCGCGGCGCTTGTTCTATCAGATAAGACATACGACGCGTTAGTACCACCAATCAAAGGTATTACTTGAAAACGGAGCGAACCTGGTGCTGACTTCGCTCATCCTGCATCGACACCGTCACACCCGATGGCACATGTGTCAAACGCACGGCCGACTCCGTCTTGTTGACATGCTACAAAAAATGACCAGGTAACGTGAGCGAGACGCAGTACCCAATAGGCAGGACGACGAACCTGTCCACCAGCACCACGCGAGCGCATCACCTCGATCTTGACATCTTCCATCTTGAACAGATTATCGTCCGCAGCGGGCTCGGCCTCCTCGCTGAGCGGTAGCACCTACCCCAAAGATTCAAATGTAAACGCGACCAAAGCAGTCCCGACCGTGAAATTCAAACCTACGATGACCGCGACAGTGCTGGTATGCACCCGTCCACTCGCCTCCGTCGCCGGTACGCGCTGCACGCGATGAACTCCCGTCTCCCACCGTAACGTATCATACGCCTCCTCCCCTTTCACCTCCACGACGGCATCGCGCATCCCTCCGCCCATCACATCCGTGCTCTGAATCACGTCTGTTCGCCACCCCCGAGAGTCTGCATAACGCACATACACCCTCAACAGGTCCGTCAGGAAAAGCGTTGCCTCCGAGCCGCCCACACCCGCTTTCAACTCCAACAACGCCGAAAACGAACGCGTCTGCGAGGGAGGGACAAGCAACGACGGAAACGTTGTCGAGAGATACGTCGACAAATTTTCCTTGAGTACCGTGAACTCGTCTTCGGCCAGAGAACGCATCGTCGTATCGGGGTCCTGGAGCAGGGGAAGCGTATCTAGCAGGGACTACTGAGGTCGTTATGTACAACAAGCATGTCAGCTAATAGAATGATATGACTGACCTCTCTTGTTTTCACCCACGAAGTCCATGCACCGTGCAGCGGCTCCAGCTCCTTGACTTGTCGTGCGCGTGCAATGTCTTCCGGAGACGACATGGATTCCGACATCTTCCTCGAGGATGAGCAGTGAAGAAACGCTAGTTATGGAGTAACTTGCCTTGGATAGTAATTCTTGTCTCGCCTGGACGCGCTTTTGTACAGCCCGGAGAATGCGTGCGCCACCTTTTTCAAGTTGAGTTATTGGGTTTGCGCCGGGGAGAGTGGACTGAGTGCGATGTGGATGTACGAGTACATGTCGAGCGGAACGTCTCAGTGGCCCATGCACTTGTAACAAGATACTCAACATCGAGTCGTACTTGAAGAAGCGGACACAAGTCGCGTTTGTTTGTTTTCAAGGCCTTTGCCAAACAGACACCCGTCAACCGGGTTAGCGCAGTTACTATGTCACAAATGGACGAGGCTGGATGATTTGACCGCATTACATAAAGGGTGAGTTGCTAGCCTTTGGGTTCATGACTCGAGGAACGTGGTTCAAACATTCATGTGGGATGGTGGCCCCGGTCAGTTCCAATTTGTGCTGACAGAATGTTACAGCAGCCGTAACTTATCGAGGAGGAAACTTGAACCTTTTTTTTTGCTATTGTGCGATTTCGATGATGTTATCCTCGACCGTGAGGGATAAATCTTACAAAGTGTTGCCAGTCAGTACTTATAGGTGAGAGCGCTTGCTTGTGACTACTGGCACGCTGCTTCAAGTTTTGCCAACTCGTATCCAGGTTCTGTCACCAAGTGGATAATGGACCATGGTAATTATCCGATTCCGAGCAGCGCCGCGGCCAGGCCAGTGGGACCTGGGAGGTGACCGTCCCACTAGAGAGCTCGCAAGTAGAGCTTTGGCAGGATTCGAAACAAATTTAGCATCCTCCCACTCACTGGCACATGCCAGTGCAGACTTCCCGTGAGACGAAACCAACGAATCAGGAGTACTAGCCCAGTGCGCGTCATTCCCATGTCTCATGGTCGAAACGCCCAGGCTCGATATCTTGAAGATTTGAATCCTTTTCTTTGTCACCTCGTGCATCCCCATCAATAATCCCCCCCTCACATCTGGTCCTCCTTTGTTCGTGTTAACGATGTCAAGTGAAGCCCAACTCGAAGCTCTTCTCGAAATAATCAACACCTCCGCTCGCCAAGCCATTGCCGAATACAAGAAAGGCGGCAACGATGTCCCTACGATCCACTCCAAGGAACACCACCCCATCGACTTTGCCGATGATTCCGTGGCGCTGAAGAAAGCTGTGAGGCTACTTGAAGGGGCCTGCCAGCAGCTGTGCGCATCGTTGGCCCCGCCTCAGCATACACTTCAAAACGTGAGTTGTGTGATTCGAAAGTTGCAAGGAAGGGCATAACTAAACGACCTTTACACCACCTAAGATGGCAATGACATTTCAATGGGCGTGTGTCCGCGTCGTCATTCGCGCCAAGGTCGCAGATACTCTAGCCAAGTATCCGAAAGGCCTTCATGTCGAGGAGCTGGCCAAGCTGGTCAACTTGGAGAAGGGGAAGCTTACTCGGGTGCTTCGCCTCCTTGCCACCAAAGGTTGTTTCACAGAAGGTGCAGTTCATCTCTGTGCAACGCTCGTATCCCGTATCCGGCAACTTATTTTCAACCCTAGTCGAGCCAAATGTCTTTGCGAACAACCGTATCTCGCTTATTACACTCTCGAGTTGCGATGTCTCCGCTCTCTCAAATATCGAGGCAGAGGATGTTTCCCAAGGTGCAGTAGTATTGTATGAGACAATGACAGAGTCGGAATGGGCGACAAGTTATCATCCGGACAAGACACCCCTTATCTATGCACTCGAAAAGAAGGGCTTCAAGGGTAGCTTCTTTGATTGGATGAAGCAAGATGTATGTTGTTTCTTGTTATGTCTACGGCACGCTGACGCTGACGCTGTAAATTTAGGCCGAGAAACGCGAGGTACGAATTTATTCCACATTGTGTGGGTCAGTGTCTCATGTGTTTGAGTAGAATTATCATCGTGCTATGATAGGCCTTGGCCGCGTCATGGGTGCTCTTTCCGTCCTGCACCGTAAGTAGACGTTCCCTTGTTTGTTTGTTTTTCCGTTCTCAGTGATCAACGCCGTCGTTTCAGACTATCCTTGGAATGAAGTGAAGACCGTATGCGATGTTGGCGCCAGTGTTGGGACATTCTCCATCCCTCTCGCGAAAAAATACCCACATCTCAAGATCATCGATCAGGATCTGCCTGAAGTTCTAGTTCAGGCCAAAGATGTGAGGACATATTCATGATCTCTGGGTTGACTCGTCTGTGCATCGCAAGGCGATCATCTGCAAAAACTATGCAGAGCTCACCTATTGCACCCCATAGGCCTGGGCCAAGGATGCTCCCGAGGTACTGCAAAGAAACCAGGTTGAATTTGCTACTCTCAACTTCTTCGAAGAAAGTCCTGCAAAGGGTCAAGACGTGTACTATGTGAGCCCCTGTTTCCTCGATCGGTTTCCCTTCGGTTAGTGAGGATCTCTGATTTCAATGACCACTAGCTCCGTAACATCATCCATGACTGGCCTGACAACGAGGCTGCGATTATCCTGAGGAACATTAAAAATGCAATGGCCTCTCACAGTCGGTTGCTTATTCGTACGTCTTATACATCGGTTTGCCGTTACGGTCGACATGCCTGATATTCTGCATTACGATAGACGATATCATCTTGACCCCTACCAGTTATGATCCCAAGGCGAAATCGTATGGTGTAGATATTGCCCCTGAACCATTACTCCCGAACTTTGGGGACGGGAACAACCGCAATTATCAACAGGATATGAACATGTGGCTCATACATAACGCGAAGGAGAGGACGCTGGACGACTCGATTGCGTTAGGGTGAGTTATTGGTCCCAGATTGACATGGTTCATTCGCATTTGGTGTAGCATTGCTGACTATGTACCTTTGGCAGATCTGTAGCAGGCCTGCGGTTAGAGAAGGTGTATGACCTTGCCGAGTCTGCGGTACTCGAGTTCAGGGTGGCTGCCTAATGGAGGGTGTGTTAACCTCCCTATTTTGTGAGAAAGTCTAACAATTGGACGACGGCAGGATGATAATCTGAGTTGTATTACTATGTTTCTTGTGGCACTATCGCGCTCATCGTTGCATGTGCGTGTTATGGTTCGACACCTGGCCCTCAACGGGCTCAGATACTCGGCGGATGAAGCGACGTAATTCAACAATGTCGTTTTTCATCTTTCACTTGTTTTTGTCGCGTTTTCAAAGTCGGGCTGATATTACCATAATTACGTTGTTATCCGAGTCGCAGATGTTCCTATTGGGCATGTAGATCTATCTTGCAATACTAACAAGAATGACAGCCCAGGGATGTTCGTGTTCGTACATTCAAGGGATAGCGTGCCGGTTGGGTGACAGTTGAAACGTTGACCTATTAACTATTGGCTTAGGATTGTGCGGACAAAGGATTCGTAGTTGACGTTGCCATCGCTGCGAGGAACGTCAGAGCAGCAAAATGAGATAACTTATGGCGTACCTTCCAATCTGTACCCCCTTGAGCAGTTCATCCACCTCCTCGTCCGTCATCTTCTCCCCAAGTTGCGTGAGCACGTATCTGAGCTCTCCAGCACCAATGAACCCGTTCCCTTCCTTATCGAACACCTGGAACCCGCGTATGAACTCCTCTGTACGATCGTCGTCACAGTCAATGCTTGCTCCGATCCTGGAACGAGTACCCACCTGGCGTTCCTGCGGGCTTGAAGCCATCCGGTCGATTGAGGATCGTCAGGAAGGTTTTGTAGTCCACATCTCGCGGTGCAGAGGCAACGATGTCTGCAACCTCGGCTTGTGTTGGGTTCTGGCCCAGTGCGCGGAGCAGATCGCCAAGGGTGTCTCTTGGAACGGCGCCCGTGCCCCGCTTGTCGAAGAGCGCAAAGGCTTCCTTGTATTCTGCGTCGATTTTGGTCAGTCGAGACGATCCGAATGGAAATATGAACAAGCTACCTGAGTTGTCGCTTTGCATTTGAGTTGAATGATCTGAAACTCGAGAGCGCTGTGACTAAACAAAGTCTCTGCGACGCCGACGCTTTGCACCGACGACGTTAATCATATCAAGTCACCGCCACAACTGTCAAACTCAATTTACTACCACAACGGTCGACTCGCCCAACGCTACGTTCCGTGACGGTTTCATCGGTCTATCATCATGCATCGCATGTGGGAAATTTCTCAAGGATGGGTAGGTAACTGCGGTGACCTGGCATGCCACCGTTTCCCACAAGTTTACCCTCGAGTGCTCTCATTTAGAAAGTTTCTCGAGTCTTCATTGCCG
>JBBPNX010001163.1:0-10317 GCA_038091155.1 Harrya chromipes
CCTCTTTCTCGTACGCTCGCTGAAGGGATGATGAAGCCTGGGGGATATCTGGCAGATTCTGGCCAGCACAAGATGTCTCGTTACTTGGACCTAGCAAACGTGTATAATAAACATGCGCGATCGTCGCCGTTGCAGCGCGAGACTTACCGGTACTTGTGGATTGGCTCCCGCTGGCAGCCTGTCGAGGTTTCTTGTGTGCCTTGCGTGGTACTCGTTTCACGATTTGATGTGTGGTAGAGGCGGTAGTAACTTGGGGCGAGCCTTTTGCACTTACGTCGAAGAAAAAAAGGACCCAGGGGGGGCGATCGAAATCATCGATCATAGGAAACACCATCATATCATGCCCGTCTTCATCTACCTCCGTTGGTTGTTTCTTGATGATCGCCCCCGTGCGGCGGATTTCGACCTCAATGGGACCTAGCTTCCCTAGAGTATTGAAGAATCTTCAGTACTCTGAGAGATAACAGAAATGAACTCACCATGTTGAAAAGCCCGTTTTGGGGTTTTCAAGCCACTGTCCTTGTATTGGTCTTCCGTATGGCCCTCTGATGAGCCCGATGCATTATCAGAGATCAAGAGATTCTTCTCTATATGAAACCTTGCGGCACGCTGGCGTACGCGGGACCTAACAGTGACAAAAACATCACAAAAGACGGATATCGGGGAGAGGCAATGAACAGTGTAAAGCTGGAGGGTGTGTCACGCTTCAGGAATACGTAAGTCAACTGACACCAACCTCATCCCTGAGCATCTTGGTTTTCGCCTTGACAGCCACTGAACTGTCGTCGACTAAATCGATCGCAACGTGTTCATGGTTGAGTATTCGCTTCTCTGAGTCCTCTATCCAGACTTCGACGCCTTCGTATGTGGGCATGGTGAAAGGGGTAGGGTTTGATCGGTCAGCTTAGCAAGGCTGCCTTTAATGCCCTGCGCCGTAACACACCTGTATACAAATCGGCACGACGCAAATCGATATGGTTCAATTGGCCTGCATGCGTGTTTCATCTAGATCGCGGCGGAGTTTGTCGCCGACAACGTGCCTACAATCAATCAACTGTCCGCTACGTACGTAGTAAGCGTCAGGGATTGCCTGCCTGTGCATTGTCAATGTCATCGCACTTAACATGCATTGTGTACTTGTGGGTCCCCCCGATTGGTTTCGAATGTCAGATCATTGTCAGATACATACTTATGGTCACTGATATCGGATGTCAGCGGTAATTAACCGATCAGTGACAGATCCGCCGTCCGCTGCGGCAGAAACTAAGAAGTCATGCGATAATCAGGCGAAGTTGTTGAATCCCCTACCGATCATGTACATGATTGTTGGTCATCCACATCGATAATGTACTGGGTGGGCTCAACTCCGCGGTGTAGATCAGGTTTATCGCCATGCATAGAAGCTGATTTGGTGACGAACGAAGGAGGACATACCAATCATGGACTGAATCCCCATCTGGGGCACCTGATTCTTCTTGGTCTGCCAGACTCTGCGAATTCCAAGCCTCGAGACCTCAATGGAGGGCTCTCCTGACCAATCGCTAGTACTGCCTACTTGCATGAAAGTGATCGTTTGACATGCGTTCTAGTATTAGCATCGCCTTGCTTGTGCAAGGTCATGTCCAGGGCTTCGTGTCCAGTCATCAATAAATAATAAATAGAGGTAAACATAGGAAAATAGTATGGAAGAATTCCAGAACGACACCAAATAACGAAATCAGATCGAAAAGGAAGAGGAGCGGCAAAGTGCACGAAAACTCATATATATCAGTAGTAATCTTTCTCGCAAGCAAGATGTTGTAAAAGCAGCAGCGCCGCTCACTAGTAAGTAATACTCAACTTGGTGGTGCCAGCCGTTTCGTGAAATCGGACATGAAGCAGCCGAAAAAAGTACTGGTGCAATTCAAACCTGTTCAGGGAGCCATCGAAGATTCAAGTTGGCGGTGTGGGTCAGTCACTAGTCAACGTTTCAACTTCAAGCTGGTGCCAACCTTCTGAAAGGTAAGTGAAAAGTTGAAATTACGGTTGAACTCAAATACGTCGCGCGGCCTCCGCCTTCCCAGTACTCAACAGAGTCGGTGACTGCCAGCATCAGCCTCGGCCCATCCTCGTGTCTTGGACGCTTACTTCACTCGACATTTAGCTCCGAGCACACCATCATGGTAGACTACCCGAGAGCCGATAACGACATGCTAACAGACCGCTATTCGCCTCGCCAATAAAAGGGCACAGGATGCTCTGAGCTCACCGCCTCCAAGGTATCTTGTATAAAGGCTCCCGTGTGACTTGCTCATAGACACTGCGATACAATTCCACGATCCCAAGGTGAGCTATACTTGAGCACGAAAGGATTACGGGGTAATTCACCTATTTTACCACAGACCTCGATGATTCAAACGCGATCAACTACTGAGAAAGAGTTTGTCCAACTCATGTCCAAGATACGCGATTCAGAGCGTGCACTTGATGCCATGTATCGCAAGGCCGCTCGCCTAGAGAAACTTTTCCGAAGTTGTTCTCACCCTGATATTATTTCGACATTGCCAGTCGAAATTTTAGCAATGATCTTGAAGGAAGTGATCGGACAATCGGATGCCTGCATGGAATACCACCAACCATCCCCCTTCGAGCCTGACAAATCGGAGTGGCCGGTGGTCAGGCCCGAGCTAGTGGTGTCCCAGGTCTCAAAATACTGGCGGGTGGTAGCCGCCACGACGCCAACACTTTGGACTTATATTCGCCTCTACGTCCACCAGTCCGTCGACTTGGTCGAGTTATACCTCAGCCGTTCGCGGGGGCTTCCATTAGTCATCGCCTTCCGGCATCGCTTCATTTGCGGAACCCATCCACGGCAAGCCTGCGCAGCAGACTATCCGCATATCATCACAACAATACTCAACCACATTCATATCTGTCGTCGCCTGGAGATACACACCAATGTTCCCGTTCCAGAGTTGTTGGATGGCCTTGGTCGCAGTCATGCGCCTTTGTTGGAGGAAATGGTCCTCCATCACCCACCCAACAGTACGAGGGAGCACACATTCTCTTCTTCTTCATTTCCGACGTTGACCCACCTGAACCTCGGAGAACTGATATCAATCTCGACCACCATGCAGATGGAAACTCTCACGTCCCTTACTTTGGCTGGGATCCCAGCGTTCGGCCTCCCTGCAGCAACCTTTCTTGAGCTCCTCTCTGGATTGCCGTCCCTATCCTGCCTTGCACTCTTCGATGAGGTCGTCGATTTTGATCGCTCGCTTACGACAGGTGTGGTTGAAATGCATTCCCTGAGGTCTCTGATGCTCAAACCTGGCCCTGACATTTCGCGAATGTACCTGACCGGCCTCATGGAAACACTCGTCACTCCAGCATTAGAAGAGCTGGTTCTTGATTTCACCAACATCTCATCTCCGAGAGAAATTCAGCTGTTTCTGCGACACCTCAAGCGGGAGACACCTCGATTCCTTTCCCTTCGCCATATCACCATCGACAGCCCATTTGAGGGCATCGATATTGCCAGCGCCCTCGTGCATGCTGCGCCAAACATCGAGAGCCTCTCCCTTTCGCGGTATAGCGTGGACTCGATACTCACTTACCTCACGCACGATGCTAGACAAGAGGCTTTCCCAAGGCTCCGTACGTTACAATTCGAGACTCCGCACTTTGACTGGGACGTCGTTTTCTCCTTCTTGCATAAGAGAAAGCAACTGGTGCGCCCCTTGTGCAGTTTGAACTTCAAGGGATTTGGAGGCTCCAAAGGAAAAGTTCTCGACGTGCTCTTCAAAAACTTATTAGAAGCTTGTCTGACTATATAAACTGATCTCAACATTGTCCTGTAGTAGTAACACTGATAGTAATGCTAATAATGTGTTTTGAAAGAAGTTTTGGCACTGCATATAGTGAACAAAGTCACGCATCACGTGATGTGATAACACGCGAAGCGTGACTACGCGACTGACGGCACGCTCTCGACTCACTTTTTCCTCTTGCTGTTCAACTTGAACATCGTTTAACATGGCAAGCACAAGCAAGACACTGACCAATTCTGCCCACGAACCCGGGTACACGTGTGTTGCTTTCTCGCGGGATGGAAAGTGAGTCATTTTCTTTTCACGCGGGCTCTATTTTCTAATCAGGGTACCGCAATATTCGCACTATATTTTGTAAAGACTATCGTATACGGGCGGTTCAGACAGCTTGGTACGGATATGGCAAATGGACAAGGATCAATATCAGGAACCAGAAGTTGCGTATGAAGCCGACGAAGGAATAACAGCTATCGCAAGCTCTGTATGTCCCTTCTATACTGGCTCGTTGATTCTGAAGTGTGATTGCGAGATGTGCCATTCATTGTTGGACCCACGTTGCATCAGAATCAACACTGGTTTTCGGGAAGCAAAGACTCTGAAGTCCGTAGTTACATTCACGGAAAACCGGATCTCCATGGATTGGTCATGGGCGCCGCTGGTGCGTGTATCCAGGCAGTTGCAGTTGACCCTGCTGGGGATCGTGTTGCCATTGCAACGGAGTGCGCTTGTTCTTGCTCTGCATTCTTCGTCGGTTGACGATTCTCAGTGAAACAACAGTCAGGATCATCGAAGTGAAAGACGTTGCCAACGTCCAAGTCCTGAATGGCCACAAAAAATGTGTACGAAAATTGACTTGGCACCCCTCCGGCACTCTCCTTGTTCGTATTTTGCGCACATGGTAATGATCCACGTACTGACAACAAATTACAGACTGCTAGCGGTGCTGACGGTACAATCACGGTGTGGAACGTCTCTGAACGCGCACCAGTAGTCGAGACGCTTATTGATGGTGTTATTCCGGTCGTGGCAGATATAGAGTAACATCGTCGTCCCCGCTCTCTAGCTCATCTTCTTACTCAACTGCTTTCACGCAGGGCACCAGAGTTCATGCATGATTGTTCTGCGTTATGGCACCCATCTGGACAACATTTCTTCGTAGCCTCCAGGACCCACGGTATGCGGTATCCTCCTAGTTACCTGATTCAACCACTTATGGCCACTTGGCACAGATATTGTTTCCATTTCGCGACCAAACTGGGTCAAATCTTTCAGCCTCTCAGATCCCAATGCTGTAGGCGCCACAACAGCGCTCGCACTTTCAAATAACGGAGTATATCTCGCGAGTTCTTGTAAGGAAGGGGTCTTGATCTGGAGTACTCAGACGAAACATGTTCTTTGGCGGTGAGTAATGCTATGCGCGCGAAAGACAAGTCTGACACAATCCTGGTAGACACACTGGTTCTCCCGATGCATTGATTACGCAGATCGCATTTTCGCCATCCCAGAACCTCCTTGCATGGGCAGATACAGGCGGAATACTAACTTGGTGGAGAGACCCGATTCCTGCAGGTTCACCAGATCCTGTGAAGTCAACTGTCGCAGGCGGCGTGCAAGGCGTCTCTGTTAAACGCAAGTCCACACCAACATTGTGGGGTGAGGACCCAGTCAAAGCGGATCGTGATGATGCAATTGAAATCGCTGGTGACTACGGAGACGACTGGATAATCGATGACATCGGTACTGGAATGGAGGATGATCGTGGCGAGAGGCAAACTGGGGATGGTTTTGTGAAAGAAATGGGTATGCTGAATGAATTAACCTTTGTCTCTTGCTTATATTTGGTAGTGAGCATTACAAAGGCACAGCCGGCTTTCCAGCCCGGTTCAACACCGATGGATGGCAAGAAACGCTATCTCGGTAGGTTTCTATCCCCTGTGTACAACATGTGTTGCCAATAGGAACTCCCCGTTTAGCGTACAACATGGTCGGGTGGATTGACATCACGGATCAAGATACGCATCACATAGTCAATGTTGGTTTTCATGACCTCTCCACTCGCAAGAGCTATCATTTCTCAGATCCTTTTAAATATGATGTGGGGTACTTGGGTGAGCATACTGAATTTCTTGAGTTCCACTTTTACTCAATGGCAAAGCTTAGGTGAACGTGGTGCGCTTCTTGCTTGCCCGCCTGAGCAGGGTCACCCCGCCCAGGTGTTGTATAAGCCCTACGGAAGTTGGACATCCCAGGGCGATTGGACTTACATTCTTCCTTCGGGACAGCACGCTGTCGGTATATCTGCTGGGGGAGAAAGACCTATCCGTTCGCTGCGAGATCCATCATCGTCAGGAGGGGATATTCAGGGTCAAGGCAATGTCGTGATTGCTACCAGCGCTGGAGACCTCACGTTCTTGAGTGGGTCCGGTCTTGAACGCATCGTGTTAGGCTTGGAAGGCGAGTATGTAACTATGGCTGCTGGAGAGGAATACGTGGTTATTGTACATAGACCGGGTGCCACTACCATTGACGGTGATTACTGATATTCAAACCATTATACTGCGTACTCAATCATTTCCCTCTAGGCTCCCAAGGGTTGATGGCAACATTAATATCCTTCGACGACTTCGAGGTACTCCAAGCAAAACCATTACCAATGCCAAAAAGCCACGCGCTTAAATGGATTGGTATAACTGCTGAAGGGGTATGTTTTTGCTGTCATCACGATATATTATAGTGACCAATCTTGGCTAGGCTCCTGCAATATATGACTCCGCCGGATTCGTGCATATCATGATCAACTTCCGACGGCCTAACCGTGCAAGTTGGGCGCGTCTCCTGGATACAAATACACTCGAACGTAAGCAAGGGAAAGATGAGTCGTATTGGCCAGTTGGTTTATCGCAAGATACTCTGACATGCGTCATCTTGAAGGTACGCATGAACTCCACCTTGTGTTTCCTGGTTAGAGCCTATGTTTTTTGTTACAGGGTAGACAAGAACATCCAGGATTTCCGAGACCGTTAACGCAAGAGCTCCCTGTGAGACTCCCCTTCCGGAACAAAGATCCGGTTGAATCTGCTATTGAAGAGAAGTATGTTGATACTGCATTCTCATTCTTTCTTGCTAATATCTTCGAAGACTTGCTCGGGAACGGATGCATATCAATCTCGCGCGCGACGCGCTAGGTGACGAGCTGACTTCGTCCGAACTGGATAAGCGAGAGGTTGAACTTGATAAATTGATCCTCAAGCTCATCCAAGCAGCTTGCAAAGCGGATAAAGCACCTCGTGTTCTAGAGTTAACAAGGCGCTTGCACTTCACACATTCTATAGCTGCTGCAAGTCAGCTCGCAGGGTTCTATAAACTGATAGGTCTTCAAGAGAAGATTGACGCGATCAAGCGGTGGCGCGAAGATACACCGAGCCCGGCAGAGGAGGCACGGGAACGAAGGCGAGAACTCGAACAGGAGGATAGGTACATGGAACGACCGAAGTTACTGCAAAACTTCAACCCTCCTCCCAAGATCGAGAGGCCGGGATTAGCCCGTTCGGCAGGGGTCGTTGAACGGTCAGAATTCACGAGCTCGAGCGTGCCTATTCGATTATCCGACGTACGATACGCTCAAACACCTGTAGACTCAAGTTCCCCTGATGGAAAGAGGAAGCGCGACGAAGTGGACGACTTTGCATCGAATAGTTTTGATGCAGATGCCAAGCGAAGAGTTGTTGGTGAAACTGACATAAGTATACCCTCTCCTAAACGTGAGCAGGTTCCTAGGAAGCTTGAAGAAATCATAATTGAATGGTATTTAGGAGACAATCCCTTTGCTCACAAATCGATTGAAGGGGCAAAGAAAAACCCCTTCGCGCGAAAACCCGAGGTCAACAAACCAATCCAAAAGAGCGAGAGTTTCTTCAACAAGGTCCAGGCAGTCGAAGCCGATCAAGACAAACGTAAGCTACCTGTTTCTTCCCCAATACTCGAGTCACAGCGTTGCATTTAGGTGCTACGAACAAGAAAGGAAAAGAGAAGGAAAAGGAAAAGGAAAAGAAGGAATTGTCTAGACAGACAACTCTCTTCGGTCTCCCTTCGAAACCGCCAGCTGAAAAGAAGGGGAAACCACTGAGGGGAGAGGTACCCGACACCGGAGCGAATGACATTGAGTCAGCGTCGGTTCCTCAAGCTTTAGATGTCGAGATGTCGGATGTGGCTCCTCCATCAGAAGCCGCCACTCTGGTAGAAACGCAAGGCACTGAAGCGTTTACTACGGAAGACACTCAGCCCGTCGAGGATGAAGTACCGATAGAGTGGGAGGCATCGCCACCACCGTCCCCTCAGTGAGGCGAATTCTATACCGAGCGAGTCCCACAAAATCTTTCCTATCACGTTGTATTTATCAAGGCCCGGATCTGTACTCAGTACTCAATCTTACCAAGCTTCAGTGACAACCTCTGAACTTGGCGTGCTACTTCGAGATTACGCTGGGAGCATCAACATTTTCACATGCTCCGAATTTGAGGGCTGCTGAATTTCCCGGCAAGAATGCGCAGCTAGCACTGTGGCCCTTCACTGAGAAACATATTGTCAATATTTCATAGGGGATGGCTCGAATCGAGCGGTCACATGGACTAATTTGTCGAACATGTATTTGGGAGCTTGGTCCAAGGGGTATGCCTTTTCTATCAGACAATGGTGGACACTGGTTGTGATTAGCGCACCGGGATTAGTGTGCACCGTGTGAGGCCCCTGAAAACTGTGGGATAATGGTCGCTGGAGGTTTCCAGCCTGCGGTGTTAATGGTGCTTATTTTACCCGGAATCCCGTCCCGAATGATAGATCAATCGATCAGGCGAAAGCGTTTCAGGGGAATCAAGGAGGAAACCGACCAAGACTGATGTGGCTGATCCACTGATGCGATCCCGTACATGAAGTTGAAAAGCCAGTTTGGAGGGTTGCAGGTCGATTCTGTACGTGATCGTTAGGTGAGTTCGTGCAACCATTGTGCTGTTTTCTGGTTCTCGTCGAGGCGGCCCTGGTTTCCTGAGAAATCCCGAGGGGTTACGGGGCTAATCCCATTGAAATGGATTCAAGTACAGTAGGACCTGTTGATTCATCCGAGGAAAATACGGCGCGATCCAGATCCAAGTGGAGACAAAACTCGGGCGCGACCACCCAATTTTTACTGACTGAGGTATATGATGAACGGCTTGGTCGTTCTTGTAGTTTGCCGTAAGAGATGATGGTGTACCTGACTCGGAACGAAAACGGCGAAAGACCCGAAGGATGCTGGCGTGGGCATTCAGCACAAATAGACCAGGACGGGGGAGTGAGAGAGATGGGGGTCACAAGGGACTTTAAAGTGGGACTGATGAGATACGAGACGAGAACGCATATTTTATTCTACATGTCCAAGCGAGTTGAATAGAGAGATTACCTACAAAGTTTTGAACGGAAGGATTGTGAGAGTTTCCGTTCGCACGGGTGCCTTGAAGTAACGGAAAAGACGATCCCTGCTCAGCTCAACAAATAATCCGAGACCTTCTTTAATCATGTCTCTGTCTCCAACCGCTACAACCTCGACAACATCAGAGGTCCCCTCAAAGCGTCGTCGGACCAATAGCATAGTCCCAATTAACACCAATTCTCAGCACAGTATGGAGTCTCCAGCCGAGGGATCCGGTCACCTGCCTCCATCTCAATCTCTTGCACACATCCCAAAGCGTGGCGCCAGGGCCTGTACCGCTTGCAGAAAGGGAAAAAACAGGTGTGAGGGCGAGGTGAGCTTTATCAACGCCGTCACGGTCCCACTATTCACTCACTGGTCCGCCCACCCGCACCGGCCCGGCACGTTTCGGATAGGCACCGTGTCGTCGATGTCACCTCAGTGGTACACCATGCATCTTCGAGAAGCCAGAAAAAAAGAATGTCCAGCCAGCGTCTGGTGCTAGCGTGGAGTGCGTTCCTCTCCGAAAAACCATATATTTTCTGATCATCGTGCAAATAGGCGCCTGTCACGCCTCGAGGGCCAGTATCTGGTAATGGCCAAAGTGTCTATTGTTAGATGAACTTTCTGTTGAATGTCTGTCCGTCCCAGGTCATGCAAAGTCAGATGATCGGAATGCAATCCTCGTTGGACCGTATTCTGGTCGCAGTACAAAGTCAGGCTCAGCCCAACAACCAGCTGTCTGGTTACACCACAAATACTGGACAAGGATCTGGCCGTGATGCTGGTCCTTCCTATCCGCGTAGTCGGTATGTCGGATCTATCCAGGGCCAAGAATAACACTGATATATTTGCCCATTCTAGCTTTCCGCCCCTACCTGGCTTTGCCCCTCCAGTACGTTGGATTTGCTTGTCAAAAGTACAGCGTTTGACTACGCCCTTAGCCACACAAATACGCTACGTATGGAATTCCTCCAAGCACTGCAGCATCATCAGAAGATGAATCCGAGGATACACTGCCACGTGCTACACTCAATGCCCCTATCGAGGCTCTTCAAGGGTTGG
>JBBPNX010001164.1:0-10285 GCA_038091155.1 Harrya chromipes
CCCAAGATCTTTCAGGAAGACAGGCACGTTGGCACTCGTTGTTGCAGGAGTTTAACTTTAAAATTATTTACAAAACCGGTGTGAGCAACAGCCGAGCTGATGCACTCTCACGGCGACCCGATCACGGAGATGCCGTTGAGAATCACAACGAGAACATTACTATGTTACCTGAACATCTTTTCATTAACTCTATTCAGTTAGCTTCTCCCTTTTTCGAACAATTACGTAGTTATTCTATTTCTCACCGTCATGAGAACATTGAACATTTTAAATATAACGAAGACCATGAGGCTTTCGTTAACCACAATGGACAAATCTTTGTCCCACAATCTTTACGTACAGAACTCCTTAATTTATGTCATGATACCCCTATGGCTGGACACGGTGGAGTTCTGAGAACCCACCATTTATTACAACGTTACTATACTTGGCCAGGCGTCAAGAATGACGTCATAAATTATGTTAGACACTGCCACGTGTGCGCCCTTAGTAAGGGTTCCACTAAAGCACCCGCTGGTAAACTTATACCACTTCCCACGTCAAATCGACCCTGGGAAGATCTATCTATAGATTTCGTCACGGGTTTACCCGTATCCTCTCTTTTAGACTCCGTTTGTGTTATCGTAGATCGATTCTCAAAAGAAGTCATTTTCATTCCTTGTAGAAAAACATTCTCTTCTATGGACTTAGCTATTCTATTTCGAGACAATGTGTGGTGTAACCACGGACTCCCACGTACTATAGTTTCGGACCGCGGACCTCAGTTCGTTTCGGACTTTACCACGGACTTATGCGAGATCTTAGGAATCAAGCAGAAAATATCCACGGTGTACCACCCGCAAACGGACGGGCAGACAGAACGCGTTAATCGCGATCTTACGCAGTATCTCCGCTCTTTCTGTATGAAGAAGCAGGAAACGTGGGTTGACTGGATTAAGTTGGCACAGTTCCAACATAATAATTCCTTAACCACGGCTACCGGCACCACTCCCTTTGCCGTTACCAGGAAGTACCTCCCACGACTTGGGTTCGAGGCTTCCTCGGCTGGTGTAGCCAATGATTTCGTAAAGGCATGTGAGAAATCACACGAGGAGATTAAACAGGCGCTAGATGCGTCTTCTATTCGCATGAAGGAGCAAGCCGATAAACATCGATCCGACGCTCCGGACTATTCTATTGGCCAGCAAGTCTGGTTATCCACGGACAATCTCACGCTTCCATATACGGCCCGGAAGCTTACCCAGAAATGGATAGGCCCCTATGAGATCTTGAAGATCCATGGGAATGCCGTTACTCTTCGTTTACCATCCACAATTAAAGTTCACCCTGTGGTAAACATTTCACGTGTCAAACCTTACTTGACAACTCTCCCAGGACAGCGTCCTGTGAGACCAGACGCGATTACTGTGACTGAAGATCGTCACGAAGAGTACGAAGTAGAGACAATAGTCGCCTCACGTTTGAAACGTGGTAAATTAGAATACCTAGTTCACTGGCTGGGATGGGATGACATAGATAGAACGTGGGAACCGGTCAAGAATGTAAAGAATTCTCCCGAACTTATCAAAGAATTCCACGCTTCTAATCCCTCGGCCCCTAGGCGACTACGTGGACTCTCATCATCGGACTTTGCTTCTTTATTTAAACCTTATGAAAATCTCACGGAAACTATTTCTCACGGTGGTACTCGTCTGGAATACAAGTCCTAAGGAGGGGGTAGTGTTACGATTTTCAAAAGACTTTAACCTAACCCCTGACCCTAACTTATGGTTCCCCTTTTAGATACTGGTCTAGACTTTGACCAGATCGTTCTAGATACCGGTTACCTTTACTTCCCGATTAACCGGATCGATCCCACACTACGTCATAGATAACGCCTCATTGTTCACACGTGCTGATAAGCACCCTTTATGCTACTGGTTAGCTATTCTTGCTATCTCATTAGTCATGCTTAGTCATAGATAGCACAACAGTATAAGTACCTGCCTGTACTCTATGTCTTTCCCCAGTCGTATTCATTTGGATTCACGGTGAAAGCCTGGTCTAACTGACTACAAAGCCTCTCTTCATTAACTCTCCTCATATCTGTTTGCGCGGGCCTTGACGTGACCCCTGAGACGATCGCTATTTTGAGTGGTTCTTACAAGGAGTGGAGACATCATCTTATTGGACAAACAGAGTTTGAAATATGGATGGACCACAAGAACCTAGAGTTCTGGAAGAAGCTGCAGGATCTTTCCAGTGGGCAAGCACGCTGGCATGTGCTTCTTCAGGAGTTCAATTTCAAAATCATGTACAAACCTGGTGTGAGTAACAGCAGAGCCGATGCTCTCTCACGGCGCCTTGACCATGGGGATGCTGTTGATGAACACAATCAGCAAGTCACAGTACTCCCATCATCACTCTTTGCAAATGCCCTTCTTTTATCACCAGACATTCTAGATAGTATACGTAATTATTCTTGAGAACATTCTCAGGACCTTATTGAACATTGTCGGTATGATCCAAACGAAGAAGTGTTCCTAAATGGAGCCAATAAAATCTTTGTTCCACCTTCTTTATGTACCAAACTTTTATCCTTATGCCATGATTCAGCTGTAGCTGGCCACCCTGGACATAAGAAAACGCATCACCTCATTAATGTTACGGTTGCTGCTTGAGCAGGCTACCGTTGACTCAGGACTAAGCTACGAGACTTGAGGGGTCGAGGGTCGAGGATTCTCAGGCTGCGGCGGTGATGACTCACCCACGCGTTGGAACAAGAGCAAGGGGGTGCGACCTAAAGACGCTAGACGAAGGGTAAGGACGAAGGATGAGGACGATACCTTGGGTGGTCGCGCGACGACCGGGAGTCTTCCTGTTGTTGGAAGATGACGAAGGAGTAAGAGTTTCGGTCGCTAACCGGGAGATGGTCGAAGACTGGAAGGTCGACGACGTAGACGAAGGAGTCGAAGGAGGAGATCTGACGACGGGCACAGGAGGAGTCAAGTAAGCTCAGGTAGATTGAGTGGATCAAGACTGAGGTTACATTGCCGGGTATCTAGGGTTTATATACGTAAAGGCCCTTTAGGGCAGGCAGCAGAGTCATCTGGATATAAAGGGGAAATGACTCGTCATGACTCACAAGCACTGCTATGCGCAGCAACGGAGTAAGCAAGAATGACAAAGAGATGACGAAGCGATGACGAATGTGCAAAGGGCACGGCATATGACATGAGCACGATGAGTAAGATAGAATGTCTTGTGGAATACAATGGAATTAGTGAGGGTCAAGGGCAATGGCAAGGGCGAGACCTGAACGGCCGATGCTGCAACGGAGACGTAGTCCGAGTGAAGTCGAAGGACGAAGACGAAGTGAAAAGAAAAAGAGAAACGTAACATTACCCCCCTACTAGCGTCGAGTTTCCAACGAAGACCACAACACCACTTTAGAAAATTCACAGATCAAATCCATGATGAACTGGGGAACTGGTGATGTTTCCGTATCCAACATCATCAATGGGGTCATCCACGACCGGGGAGGGTGCCCTAAAAGGGGAGGGGACCCGAAAAGGGGAGGAGGCAGCACGGGCGCAGCAAAGGCGGCGCGGTGCGGGGATAGGGATGGGGAGGCCTGGGGGCCGAAAGGACTGCTGAGTAGAGGTGGTCCTCCGAGACCGTCCGGAGGAATTGGACGTGGAGGGCGAGGGGGTGTGCGAGCGGCGGTTTAAGGGGCAGACGCCTTGGGAGTGTCTGGGGGCCCATCTGAGGCAGATGGGGCATTGGTAGAAGGGGCAGTCAGGGCGGCGATGGCCAAGGCGGCGGCAAGAAAAGCAGGCCTCATGGAAACGAGGATGGGATGGGAGGAGGGGATTCCCGTTACCCGACCAGTAAGCTTCGGCGCGTTCATAGAATTCCCCTTCTTCGGTGCCGATGGACGAGGAAGAGGCAGAGGGGGTGTGAGCCGGGGGAGCGTGTGACGGGGACTCGTCGCGGGAAGCGGGAAACACAGGTTGTACGGGTACAAGGAGGCGCTGTTGCTGCTCACGCTGTTCTCGGAGGTAGTGGTCAAGGTCGACCAGGAAGTCGTCCATACCTAATTGGTATAGAGCTTGGTGGAGAGCGATGTGGGTATTTCTTTGGATGACGGATAAAACGGAAAAGTGACGACGGGACCGGTTGGACGAGTGACGGGAGTTTAGATCTTGGACCATCCATTCCAAGCGTTCGTTCTGCAGATACGCTTGGTAAAGGGCGTGGAGGGGAGAGTCCAAGTCGAGGTAGTGGGCGATGGAGGTTGCCATGCGGGAGTCAGTGACGAGGCGGTGGATTCGGGAGGTGACGACGGTGGTAAGGGGGGTAACACGCTGGCGGTGTGCCGCATGGGGAACATCTACGCTATCAATAGGAGAAGAGGGACGAAGAGAGGAATTAGCGAGCGAGTGAGAGCCCCAAATGAACTCAGCACCATTAGAATCCCAACCCGCTTCGGCGGAAACAGGGGAAGGTAGACGAGGGGGTGACGGCGTGAGTGAGGGTTCGGTAGAGGCTGAGACCGACATCATGAGTCAATCGAGGAGGTGGGTGACGACGGGGGACGCGGGAGCGGGGGAGTCCGTGGACTCGGAGACGGAGAGGTACGGGGCATCGGAGAGACGACCGAGAAGGGTGGGCAATGAGGTGGAAGACATGTCGAATTTGGTCTGGACACGGCGGATGGTGACGGTGCAAGAGGAAGGAGACTGGGGGAAGAAAAGCTTTTGGTGGACCTTTTTATAGGCCAGGACAACGTCGGAGGCATTTCCCAAATTGGATTCGGGTTCCCATGAGTCTTCTTCCGCAGTGTACCCTTTCCATCGGATCAGGAAGGAGCAGCGATTGGGAGGTCCGCGGTGTCTGAGGATCTTCTCAATTTCGTATTTGTTATGATTTTCAACGACTTTAACCTAACTTTTATCCTAACCCTAACTTATGGTTCCCTTTATAGATACTGGCCTAGACCTTTAGCCAGATCGCTCTAGATACCGGTTACTTCCTATTCCCAATTTACCAGATCAATCCCACACTACATCATACTTTATTTATACTTCAATAAACTCCCTTTATGCCATTGGCTACTATATTTGCTATCTTCCTCATTGCATCCTCATGTACCATTAGTCATCCTTGTAGCCATAGTATATAAACCCTCATGTATCGTAGCTAGAGCCCCAGTCGTATTCACTTCGTTGTTGGGTCATCCCAGACTGAGTGTCAAGGCCTCCAGCCTCTTATTCTTACCTCTCTTCTTCTCTTATACGCGGTGATTAGTGTCGAGCCCTAAGGCTTGTTGTTGATTAGTGGTCTTGACTCTACGGTCATAACAGTATTCCTCTTCTCCGCCGACGAGATCCGGTGGAGGTTTTGGGAAGTTCTTCCCATGAACATCGTTTTCGTGATAGGGTGATAAGAGCGAAGCATGGAAGACCGGGTGGATCCGTCAGGTGGAGGGAAGGCGGAGGCAATAGGTGAGTGGGGATAGGACGTCCTTGATAACGAAGGGTCCTTCCCGTTTTGGAGCGAACTTAGGCGAGGTAAGAGAGCGTTTGAGGTTGTGAGCTTCAAGCCAGACTTTGTCTCCTTTGATGAAGGGTTTGAAGCCGCAAGAGGAGCGAGACTTCATCACTTGTTGAGCTAGGGCATGGGCGGCAAGGGCTTCATCGCGTGCAGCAGATAACGCTTTGAGGCATTCCTCAACCGCGGGAAGGTTCGTGGAGGCGATGACGGAAGGAAGGACACGGGGTTCAAAGCCCAACATGAGGAAGAACGGGGACTTGCTGGTGACTGAGTGGGGGTGGTGGTTGTGCGTGAATTCCGCCATAGGCAGGAAGTCGGTCCAGGATGAAGGGTTATTGTGGCAAAAGATTCGAAGGTAGGTTTCGATTTCTTGACTGACACGTTCTGTTTCACCATCCGATTGGGGATGATTGTTGAACAGATACATAGGCAGAGGCCTACTCAAGTGACTCACCTGTGAGGTTCGCTGTAACTGAGAACGTAGTGGTTCAGGGTTAAGAGATATATTTCACACAGCTGTGGGAAGCTGGTTTATATACAGACATGTATGTCTAGATGGTAGTCTGTGGAGATATCTAACTACTCATATGTTATGTAATACTACACTACTGATTAGATTAGTCCGTTATCTCAACAATGATAAGTGGTGGAATGGGCGAGGTCGTAGCCGATAAGGCGTGCGAGTTCCTTGGCGAAGGAGGAGGCGAACTGCGGTCCACGATCAAAGATGATCTTGTCATAGAGGCCGAAGCGTGTGTAAACCTTGTGGAAGAAAAGGTTGGCAATATCCGCGGCGTCGGCCGTTTTCAGCGTAGGGCAAAGAATTACCCCCTTCATAAGGCCATGGTCGACCACGACCATGAGAGAGTCAAAGCCTCCGGAAAGGGGGAGGTCAGTGATCAGATCGATGGAGACTTGTTGGAAGGGGCGTGTGCAGGACGAGGGGATCGGGAAGAGCGGAGGGACGGTGGGGTGCGTGTTTGCCTTCATCTGTTGGCAAGGGGCGCAGCCCTCAACATATTTCTGGACAAAGTGGGCGAGGCCGGGCCACCAAAACTCTGCGGAGACAAGTTGGCGAGTTTTCAGATAGCCAGGGTGGCCAGAGAAGACCGAGTCATGGCAGCGAGCCACGATAGAGCGGCGGAGTTCCTCGTCCGGGGGGATGTATACACGACCCTGGAAAGTAAGAATACCGGCATCATAACTCCAGTCAGAGAAACGGTTACAGTAACGGGCCGGGAGGTCGTTCTCCAGGGCGGAGAGGTGTTGTAAGATGAGGGGGTCAGAGGCGGAGGATGCGCGGACTTTGTCAGCAATCATTGTATCAATGAGGCAGACATTGAAGAGGTCATCCGGGAGGAGAGTGACGTCGTGATTGTTAGTCTCGTCAAAGACGTGGTCTGGGCGGCGGGAGAGGGCATCTGGACCAGAAAGGAGTTTCCCGGGGACATGAGAGAATTGCAGATTGAAGTCTGCAAGGTCGAGGAGCCAGCGAGCCTGGCGACGGTTCAGGTTTTGGGGTTGCCTGAAGTATGTAAGGTTTTGGGGTTGCCTGAAGTATGTAAGGTTTTTGTGGTCAGTGAAGACCGTTACAGGTGAGGGGTGTCCGTGGAGATAGTGTCTCCAGGACTTCAAGGCACGGATGACCGCGAGGAGTTTGCGATCAAAGACGTTGTAGTTGCGTTCGGCGGCACCGAAAGATTGTGAGAGGTAGGAGCAGGGTTTCCACTCGCCGTTTTCATCGGTTTGCAAGAGGATGCCTCCGGACGCGTACTTGGAAGCATTGGTGGTGATGGCAAATAGTCAGCTGAGGTCAGGGAAGCGGAGAACGGGGTTGGTCAGGAAAGCCTTTTTGAGAGTGGAGAAGGCTTCAGAGTGACGGGGTTCCCAGATCCATTCTTGGGATTTCTTCGTGAGGTCGATGAGGGGATGAGCGAGGGTAGAGAAGTCGGGAATGAACCGACGGTAGAAGTTCACGAAGCCTAGGAAGGAGCGAACATCTCGAAGACGTTTGGGTTCTGGCCAATCAGCGATGCCAGAGAGTTTGATGGGGTCCATGGCGAGTTCACCGGGACGGGCGACCATGCCAAGGTATTCAACTTCGGAGACTCCAAAGTTGCACTTGTCGAGTTTGAGGTGAAGGTCGAGTTCCGTCATCCTTTGAAGGACACGGCGAGTTCGTTCTTCGTGGGTTTTGTCGTCTGAGGAGAAGATGAGCAGATCATCCATGTAGATTACCAACCATCCTTCGGCGATCATCTCTCAGAATGAATCGTTCATGAAGCGTTGGAAGGTAGCGGGGGAGTTAGTAAGGCCGAAGAACATGACGGTGGGTTCGAAAAGTCCTTTGTGGGTGATAAAGGCGGCTTTCCATTCGTGTCCTTTCTTGATGTGGACGTTGTTATAGCCCCAATGGACGTCGAACTTGGTAAAGACCTTGGCGTCTTTGAGTTTATCGACAAGGTCGGGGATCAGGGGAAGCGGGTATGCGTCACGTAACGCAATGCGTAGTTGCGCTTCTCCTCAGACGAGTAAGACTGAGGGTTACCAGTTCGACGAGTAGTCGCTGGTATCAGAGGAGTATGGCTAGGGAAGAGACTCACTAGCACTTGGAAAGATTCGAAGTAAGACTTGAACAGTATATCAAGAAAGAACTTGATTGACTGGGTTAAGGAGAACGTCGTAGGGAGTTCTCCTTATATACGTTATACAGTTTGTTTGTACATATTTGGTTCTTTATCATAAGAGTCCGTTTAAGGGTGAGAGATAAAGAGATAAGAGATAAGAGATAAGAAGATAAGAGATAAGTATGAGTCATGCGATAAGGTATGAGTCATATGGGATGACTAAAGATACGTGAGTATCGCATAGCTGAGTAAGCTTCTTATCTATGACGTAATGTGAGAAGTGACTGCCAACTCGTGCCAGATGACTAAGTCAAGAGATTACCATAAAAGGTAATTGGCCATTTCCATAAAAGGAAAGAGTTGCCTAATTGCTGTAACCTTAAATTAGGGTTCCGGATTTGGGCATATGGAATAGAAATCCAGAAAGTGAATACCCAAATCCTGACATCACGAACGGTGTGTTCGTTGACGTAGCGGTAATCTTGGCAGGGGTGGAGTTTGCTGTCTTTCTTTTTGACGAAGAAGAAAGGAGAGGCCTGCGGCAAGTTGGAGGGATGGATCTTTCCGGCGGCGAGGTTCTCATCCAAGAAGGCTTCGGTTGCTTCCTTTTCCGAGGGGGACAAGGGGTAGAGTTTCCCGACTTTGGGGACGAAGTCAGGGTCTAGGTTGATCTCATGGTCGCATGAGCGGGACGGGGGAAGCGAGTCGGCAGACTCCTTGGAGAACACCAAGGCGAATTCGGCATAGGCGGCGGGAAGGGGGTTCTTGTTCTTCTCAATGGTTCCAGTGGAAGCAGCGAGGTCGGTAGCAGTAGAAGTGGCCGCCACGGTTCTGAGTTTGCGAGGGGTAGTTCACGTGAGGAAACGCTGACCAACTTTAGCGCAGCGGTTGATGGAGTTCTTCCGGGAGGCGTCTTCAGTGGTGCCGAAGCCTGCAGAGGATCCGAGGTAATTGTAGAGATGGCCGTCATAGATTTGATCGGCCTTCATGTGACAAGTGTGGGGAGTACGAGGGTGTTTTTGCTTGGCGGCAAAGACAAGTTCCTCATCAGAGGGTACGCGGTCGTCGTCTTCCTCTTCGTTGATGGTGGGTTTCGGAGGAGGAAGAGAAGGGAAGGTAAGGGTCTTGGTGACCCAATCGATGGTTGGGTTGTTGGTTTTGAGCCAGGGCATACCAAGGATAACGTTCTCGGTCCCACAATGCATGACGTAGAACTTGACGGATTGGGTTCTGTCAAGGATACGAAGGTTCAGGGTTGCGGTGAATTTGAGGTCACCGTTCTTGTTTTGGGATTGATCGACGTTCCGAACCGGGATTGGCTTCAGAAGACGATCCTTGGGGAGGTGATTTCTGGCGACGAAGTCCCAGTCGATACAGTTGATGTCTGCACTGGAGTCGATGAGCGGGTGGGTGTCAACAGCTTTGTGAGGTCTTGCAGGATCGGAGAGGGAGCAGGGGAAATGAATTGACTTCTTCGATCTATCTGCTAGTAGTACATTGTTCGCAAGAGGAGAAGGAGAAACTGGTGTCAAAGCAGATCTCCTATTTAAAAACCCGTTTTCTCCTTAACCACCTTCTTGACCTTGGGGAGGTCATCCTCCTCGTCGTCCGACTCTTCATCAGCGAGGTTGGGGAGGTCGTTTTTCGGCGCTTTGGAGGCGCGTACTTTCTTGACTCGACGAGAGGCAGAAGGTTTCCCTTCGGAGGGGAACTTGGGGCAGGAGGAGGAGGAGTGTCCCTTCTCCCGACAGCGGAAGCAGAGACCTTGTTTCATGCACCGCTCTCTTTCAGCGGGTGTGAGTTTGGAGAGGCGGACAGAGTCAACGTCCATAGCGTTGGGGTCGACCTCCTTCTTGGAAGAAGAAGATCGGGTCGAGGGGGAGATGTAGTAAGTGGGATGGCGGTTGCGAGCCGAGAGGTTGTCCACATGATCCCACTGAACCTTGAAGTGGATGTTACGCGAGAGCGTACGATCACTAGACTCTGTACCAGCTAACTCTTAGGCGGTGATGTCTCACCCACGCCTTTGAGCTAGGAATCGAGAACTGGATCCGAAGGCAGCGACGTCCGTTAGGAAGAGGGCCTTGATCCGCGATGCTGAGGGTCTTCGACCGTTAGGGAGA
>JBBPNX010001165.1:0-10274 GCA_038091155.1 Harrya chromipes
GTGGCCCTCCTGGATGGGGCTACAAGTCAAGATTTAAGATTTGTTCCAGATTGAGAACCTCGAACACGAGGCACTCGAAAAAATTGAGAGGTTGAAGCAAGGCGCAGATCCCATTGACGTCTTTCTTCAAAAGTTTGTGGTGCTCAAGAAGCAGGCCAACTTGCAGGAACAGCACACAATGCACCTGCTAACTAAGGCAGTAGATTACAAAATCTACTACAACTACCGTCTTCACATGAACACCGAAGACTACTTCGAGCCTCTTGTAGAAACGTTGCAGGGCATAGGCCACAACATGGAAAGGATCGCGTTGGAGAGAGGACCTCTGATGCGACAAAACAACCCTCGTCTGCCACCTCGTCAGTGGCAATATCGCCCTCCCGCCGGACCGCCATCAGCTCAACAAGTGCAGAGGTTCACACCTTATGGCCTCCAACCGGGCCGTGGGGCACCTATGGAGATTGGGGCAGTGCAAGCCCCATTTCCTTTTAATTGTTACAACTGCGGAAAGCCCGGTCATCGGGCAAGGGAATGTCCATCCCCAAAACAGGGACCTAGTCAGTCACACCCAGCTGTGCGTGGCTACTACCTCTGGGAAGAGAACCCAGAACAGAACAGCTACAGTCACGGAGCCCAACAGGGGTACACTCCGGAGGCCTGGAACGGTGCCCCTCCACAACAGTACGTGCCGCCTACCGCGCAGCAGGCTCAGATTAGTTACATGGGGCCAGAAGCAGAGGCTTACTGGCGAGACTGTTTCGCAAATGAGGTGAAACACAAGGCATCAGAATTGGTTTCACTTTCTTTAAATTAAATACACCTGTTGCTGAAAAGAGGGTAGCAGCGGGTTCAAACCTTATTTCCTTTACTCATCCTGTACATTCTTCTATTTCTCACCCTAGTTGTTGTAACGAGGAAGATCTACCAGATCTATTACCTCAATCAGGTGATCTTGATTCTTCTCCTATTTCCGTTTCTGTACCTTTACCTTCCATAGTAGAAAATGAAAAAATTGTTTGTTCCCCCAGAGCGACTCAGGTCAGCTGTGAGCTTGAAGACTTGAGTGTGGCACAGGAACAAAAAGAATGTGTGCTTAATTCTCTGGTAATGGACTCTCATAAGTGTTGTATTTATAAAACCCCTCAGAAAATACAAAACAACCACAGCACGTTGTCATACGGTGGTCAATTTGCCATTGAGACACGTGTATTGTACGAGAATGAGAAAGACTGGCGTTCCACGTCGGTCAAGGCTCTCTTGGACAGCGGGGCTACACATACCTATATAGATTCCGATTACGTTTCTTCTCATAACATTAAGTTAACCCCACTAGAACGTTCGCTTCCGTTGTTTAACGCCAATGGCTCTAAAGGAGCGTTAGGAAACATTTCCCATACGGTGTCTATTATTATTGGGGTTGACAGACATTACAAACATGTGGATGCTTATGTTGCTTCTTTGGGTTCACATGCGTTGTTTATCGGTTATGATTGGTTGGCTCGGCACAACCCAGACATTGATTGGGTTCAAAAGAAGCTGAGCTTTGGACATTGTACAGGCAGTTGTAAACTACTAGGAACTTCTCGTCTTCCATCTTCTCACGAGAAGCCTCTTTTATTTAAACCTTCTATTTGGGAAATGCGGGCTGAAGTAGCCGCAAAAGTACTGGAAATTTATCATGACTTCTTGGATGTGTTTTCCAAAGTCGAATCCACTTGGATCCCGGAACGAAAACTGTGGGATCATGGAATCGAACTGAAAGAAGACTTCGAGCCTAAGAAAGGTTGAATCATCCCTCTGTCTGAGACAGAGCTAGAAGAAGTTAAGACTTTCTTGGACAAAGAGCTGAAAAAGAGGTACATACGACCATCTAAGTCCCCTCAGATGGCTCCTGTTTTCTTTATTCCTAAAAAGGACAGTAAAAAGAGATTGGTTATGGACTATCGGGGTTTGAACGAGGGAACCGTCAAGAACGCTTACCCTCTACCCCTTATTTCTTTATTAGTCAAGCATCTTAAAGGTGCCGACTTATTTACGACCCTCGACTTACGTTGGGGTTATAATAATGTCCATTTGAAGGAAGGACACGAGTGGAAAGGTGCATTCATAACGCCATTTGGAGCGTACGAACTGATAGTCATGTACTTCGGAATGTGCAACTCTCTAGCCACCTTCCAACAAATGGTCAACGACATATTTAATGACATGTGGGATGTCGTCATTGTTTACATTGACGATTTCATGATATTTACTAAAAAAAAGTCTCGTGCTGAGCATGAGGCAATTGTAAAACAGGTTCTTCAATGTTTATGTGAGAACGATCTATTTATTAAACCCGAGAAGTGCTTCTTTTCGAAAGAGAAGGTTGACTTTCTTGGGATGGTCGTATCTAAAGAGGGGGTAGAAATGCAGAAAGGAAAGGTTGACGGCATCCTTGACTGGCCTCAGTTGAAAAAACTCAAAGATCTGCAAGGCTTCCTCGGACTCTGTAATTATTATCGCCGCTTCATTCAAGGATTTGCCGACATCATGAGGCCATTGAACGACCTTACCAAGAAAGACACTCCTTGGACGTGGGAACCTTCTCACGAGCATGCAATGAATAACTTAAAAAAGAAGTTTACGACTGCTCCTCTTTTGGAATACGCCTATCAGGACAGGCCCATGAGAGTTGAGACGGACGCTTCGGACATTGCCACTGGTGGTGTACTTTCTATTCAGTCTGTAGATGGACATTGGCGCCCTTGCACTTTTATTAGTCATTCTTTTAATGCCGCTGAGCGGAATTACCCGGTTTACAATAAAGAACTTTTAGCTATTATTCGTGCTCTGAAAGAGTGGCACCACCACTTAATCGGGCAAGCGGACTTTGAAATTTGGACGGACCATAAGAACCTTGAATATTGGAAGAAGCCGCAGGACCTTTCCGGTCGGCAAGCACGCTGACATGCACTCCTCCAAGAATTCAACTTCCATATTATTTACAAACCTAGTGTGAGTAATGGCCATGCCGATGCTCTCTCACGACGTCCCAATCACGGAGATGCCATAGATGATCTCAACCAGAACGTAACGGTTCTTCCTCCCTCCTTATTTGCAAACACACTTCTTCTTTCTCCTGACATTCTTGACTCTATATGTAATTATTCACATTCTCACTCAACGGATGTTATCAAACATTGTCGGTATGATCCGAACAAAGAAGTCTTCCTTAATGGAGCTAACAAAATCTTTGTTCCACCTTCTTTATGTACCGAACTCTTATCTTTATGCCACGACTCCCCTATCGCCGGTCACCCTGGACATAAGAAGACGCACCACCTTATTAATAGATGCTACTTCTGGCCTGGCTTTACCACAGACATTATTAATTATGTTAACCACTGCCATGTGTGCGCCCTCACCAAGGGTACCACCAAAGCACCGGCAGGAAAACTCATTCCTTTACCCACGAGTAATAAACCGTGGGAGGACATTAGCGTAGATTTCATTACGGGTTTACCCGAATCACGTTCCTTTGACTCCATTTGCATAATCGTCAATCGATTTAGCAAAGAAGTCGTCTACGTTCCTTGCACAAAAACAATTTCCTCTTTAGAACTAGCTAGACTATTTCAGGACAATGTGTGGTGTATCCATGGACTTCCTTCTACTATAGTATCGGACCACAGTCCCCAGTTCATATCAGACTTTACCACGGACTTGTGTAAATTATTGGGAATTTCCCAGAAGATATCCACGGCATATCACCCGCAAACGGACGGGCAGACAGAACGCGTTAACCGCGATCTAACGCAGTATCTCTGCTCCTTCTATATGAAGAAGCAGAACACATGGGTTGACTGGTTGAAGCTTGCGCAGTTCCAACGCAACAATTCTCTCACCACAGCTACCGGCAGCATTCCTTTGCCATTACGCTGAAGTACATCCCACGACTTGGGTTCAAGGCTTCTTCATCTAGTGTAGCCGGAGGATTCATTGAGGAATGTGCCCATTCCCACGAAGAGATTAGAAAGGCACTCGATGTGTCTGCTATTAAAATGAAGCAACAAGCGGATCGCCATCGGTCCGAAGCACCAGAGTATTCGGAAGGCCAACAGGTTTGGCTTTCCACGGACAACCTCACATTACCGTATACAGCAAAGAAGTTGACACAGAAATGGATCGGACCTTATGAGATCCTTTGTGTTCTTCCCAATGCGGTCACTCTTTGATTGCCAAAGTCAATCAAAATACATCCCACAGTAAATATATCACGGGTAAAGCCGTACCGAGCAACACTTCCTGGACAGAAGCCTGTTTGCCCAGACGCAATCACTGTTACCAAGGATAAGCACGAAGAGTACGAGGTAGAAAAAATAGTAGCCTCGAGGATGAAAGGAGGTTGGCTGGAATACCTCGTCCACTGGCTTGGATGGGACGAAACCAATAGGACATGGGTGTTGTGATACAATGGCCACAGTACATGGGTCGCACGACTAACGGCACTCTGAGCAGTGATCAACCCAACCACAAGAAGGATAGAAGGATAGTTGTGTCTTCGGATACCGATAGGCGTAGGAACAAGGAAATCAGGAAGGACAGGACTTAGCTGCTGACCAATGCACTATGGGGTGAATCACAGAGAAATTGATAGGACTGGGGTACTCTATGGTTACATGGAAGCCTTATATATGTACAGCTACCACTATTAGTAATCCAGTCCAGGGTTTAGGGTATTCTCATAAGCGTGACTAAGAAGATAACATAAATAGAACCAACCAATAGCATAAAGAGTGATGATCTAGACCAGGAGGAATGAGGGGACAATGTGTAGGCCAGGAGGAGTGCTTGAGGCGTGACATCATAGATAGGGCAAAGGAATACCTGGGTCTAGGTCGTATCACGTGATGGGCGGGGCTAGACTGCTTAGTCGGCAAGTCACGTGATCTGCTAAAGGTAATCAATTAGTGTGAACAACTGAGACTAGCTGTTGTATCGCAAGGAAGGCGAATGTTGAAAGAATGTTATGAACGATTCATAACAATGGGAACCGGTTGAGAATGTAAAGAATTCTCCCGATTTAGTAAAAGCTTTCCATGCCTCCAATCCCTCGGCTCCAAGAAAACTCCATGGACTTTCCGTTTCGGACTTCAACTCTTTATTCTCTTCTTATGAAAATCTCACTGAAATACCTTACACGGCCACTCGTCTGGAATACGAGTCCTAAAGAGGGGGTAGTGTTACGATTTTCAAAGACTTTTACCTAACTTAACCCTTATCTAAACCTTATCCTACTCTAGGGTTAGGGTTCCCCTTTTAGATACTGGTCTAGACTTAACCAGATCGTTCTAGATACCGGTTACTTTACTTTTCCAATTAACCGGATCGCTCCCACACTACATCATAGATAACACCTCATTGTTCACATGTGCTGATAAGCACCCTTTACGCTACTGGCTAGCTATTCTTGCTATCTCATTAGTCATGCTTAGTCATAGATAGCTCAACAGTATAAGTACCTGCCTGTACTCTCTGTCTTTCCTCAGTCGTATTCATTTGGTTCTTGGGTTATCCCAGCCGGACGTCAAGGACTAACTCCTCTCTTCTCTCCCCTCTTCTCTAGTCTGTTTGTGCGGGTATAGCGTGACCCCTGAAGCATAGTGTTTTGGTTGTTTTGACTCTTCGGTCATAACACCGGATGCCAGATCCTTCTCGACCATTCCATGTCATGACGGACGCATCCCTCGTTGCCTCTGGTACAGTCCTTATGCAGAAGGACTCCAACGGTGACCTCCACCCCTGTGCTTACTTTTCGGAGACGTTCTCTCCGGCTGAATGCAACTATGATATCTATGACCGCGAACTTCTCGCCGTCATCTGTGCCCTTGAGGAATGGTGCCAGTACCTCTCTGGCACACCCCACACCGTCACCATTATGACGGATCATAAGAACTTGACCTACTTCAAAGAGCCCCGCACCCTCTCCCGCCACCATGCCCGCTGGATGCTTTTCCTCCAGGACTTCAACTTGCTCTTTGAGGATCAAGCCGCCTCAAAGATGGGACCCGCCAATGCCCTCTCTCGCTGGGATGACGTTGATACTACTCGTGACAATCAGGATGTCACCCTCCTTGCCCCAGAGCTCTTTATCCGTGTGCTTGACATACATCTCGCAGAGAAGATCGCAAACTCCTCCCCCTCTGACCCCCTAGTCCTCGAAGCCATCACCGCTGCACAGCGCGACACCTCCCTCTTCCCCTGTGCCTCTCTCACAGACTGGACCTTTGACAATAGGGCCCTCTATTTCAAAGGGCACCTCTATGTCCCTGCCCCCACCCGCCAGGACCTCGTCCATTCCATCCACACCTCTGCCACCAGTGGCCACCAGGGCTACTACTGTCTCCTCCACCTCCTCCAACGGGATTACTGGTGGCCCGGCCTCTCCACCTTTGTTTGCAAATACCTTGCTGGTTGCGCCGTCTGCCAGGCCAACAAGGTTAACACCCACCCTACCGTACCCCCACTCTCCCCTCTTACAGTCACTGCGACATGGCCATTCCAGCACCTCTCCGTGGACTTGATCATGGATCTCCCGCCCTCGGATGGTTTCGACTCTATCATGGTCGTGGTTGACCATGGATTTACTAAGGGGGTAATTTACTTGCCTTGCAACAAAACGATCGATGCAGAAGGAGTTGCCAAACTCTTTTTCTCACGTATCTTCCTGCATTTTGGCCTCCATGACAAGCTTATTAGCGATCGTGGTCCCCAATTTGCTTCCGCCTTCGCTCAAGAACTGGCTCGCCTTCTCAAATACAACCTTGCACTCTCCTCTGGATACCACCTGCAGACTGATGGTGAAACCGAATGCACCAATCAGGAGCTAGAAACCTACCTTCGAATCTTCTGTGCTGGACAGCCCACCCGCTGGTCCTCCTTCCTCCCCATGGCCGAATTCTCCCATAACTCTGCCACCCATTCAGTTACCGGACAGACTCCATTCTCCCTTATGATGGGCTATGAACCACGCGCGTATCCTCCCCTTTCTGGCAAGACCTTCGTACCTTCCACTGAGAAATGCCTCTCCATCCTCGACAAAGCATGAAAGGAAGCACACGCAGCCCATCTCAAGGCCCAGCAGGACATGAAGGAACATATCACTTCCAGGTTTACCCCCTGGAAGACCGGTCAGAAGGTCTGGTTAGACAGAAAGAACCTCCGTCTTCATTACATGTCTCGAAAACTTGCCCCTCGAAGGGAAGAACCCTTTGAGATCTCTTAGGTCTTATCTCCAGTCTCATATCGCCTCCGATTGCCACCCACATGGAAGATCCACAATGTATTCCATGCCTCTCTTCTTTCGCCTTATTAGGAAACCAATGAACATGGTCCGAATTTCCACGAACTGCCACTGGAAATCATTGGATCAGAAGAAGAATATGAAGTCGAATCCATTTGGGCCATCGGGGTTCCGCCAGCAAACACCAATTCCTAGTCAAGTGGATCGGGTACTCATCTTCCAAAAACACCTGGGAACCTGCTTCCAATTTAGCTCATGCGCCACACCTTCTCCGCGCATATAAATTGGGACGCCCTTCCATGTTTCAAACAGTTAATTCTCCTTGATATGCCTTCTCATGCTCCATCCCCTTCTCTCAAAATCCCCTTAAACAAGTTCTTGTTTTCAACTTCCCCCATCCCTCTTATTCCCTCTCATCTCCCATACCGTGCCCGCCACGCCCTCTATGCCTCAATCCTCGCCTCCCCGTCACTTACTCTCTCGCTTGAGCATCAACCCATATTCAGCAGCAATGAGACCCTCATTGAGGGAACCCGCATCTACTGCACCACCTGTACATTACAAGAACTCTACTTGCACACACCAATTGTTCACCTGGAGGACTGGGCCAGAGCGTTCCAACAGACACTCCAAGACCTCCAGAGCCAGTGCCTTGACCTCCTATGGCACCAGGGCCTCTCCCTCGCACTCCCACACCTCCCAACGGACAATTTACAACCCATCCTCCGCGCCGTTCTCGTTGTGCTCTCACCTGCCAAGAGAAGAGCATACCTTCCTGTCCCCGCACCCATCGTCACTGCCCCTGCTGCTACACCACCCACGCCCCTCGAGCGCAGTGGATCACACATCCCAGCTAGTCGACCGGTACCTGTCAGAGCTGACCCCGTCACCCCAGCTCCCACCCCTATTCCCGCCACCCCTGTACGACCCCACCAGCATCGGGGCATCACTATCACTCTTGCACCGCCTGGGCCCACTTGCAGGAGACCCACTCCCAGACCATCCATGGTGGGAGACGCCCTCGTTGACTCAATCATCGACCTCCTCTGAGGCCTCCCCCTTGCAATGCTCTCACCTCCCCACCTACTTCTCCCACCGCAGTGGTCTCCTCCACGTCCTCCGATGCAGCCCCTCCCCCCTACTCTCGTCCCCGCCACTACCCTGTCCTTGTCCGCTGCTTCAACTGTAGGCAGATCAGACACCTCCGACCCCACTGCCCCACCTACAGATGCCCTTACTGTCGAGCTCTCACTCCAGGACATAATCAACAAGACTGTCCTAGTCTCCCAGACCAGAACCCCCTCTCCGACTGGGGCGACAATAACAACATCGTTTACAATGAGGGAGACCCCCATGGGTTTTGATGTATCACAGGTGCTCAACTCTACCGACAAGGGAGCTAATGTTATGGATTTCCCCATAGACAATTGGCTATCGGTGACGCCTCTCGAAGGCAACGGCAATGGCACATTTTCATTTTCTTTTACACCTTACGATACTCCTTTACACGGTGGCTTTCCCGTCTTAGACTCCTATTTCACATGGCCCGATGTGGACCATTCAATTCCTTCTTCGATGACGGGTGGCTGGTTTGAGAGTAATCCCGATCAGTGGCTCTGATTCTAGAAGCAGCTCTCCGGGTACCACAGATTCCTTTCATTCTGCTCCGTGGGTCTCCACATTTCCTTTTACGTATGTTCCCTTTTTCGTATGCGGCTCTCCACCTTCCTCTTTCGGATGACTCCTTTTGGAACATCCTGTATTCGTACTACGGTCTTCCATACAGACTCCACTTCTCCTTCTGGATGCTTCCCATATCCAGACATAGTCCTTTTATATCCATTTCTCTTTACATATATAAGGCACTTCTTGCCTTCCTATGTTCCTTAGCTAGTTCTGCACAATCCAGTGTACTTCTAAGACTCCACTGGGTGTGAGACTTCTCCCTAACGGTCAAAGACCCTCAGCATCGCGGATCAAGGCCCTCTTTCTAATGGACATTGCTGCCTTCAGATCCAGTTCTCTCTTCACTAGCCAAGGGCGTGGATGAGTCATTGCTGCCTGACAGCTAAGCTGGACTCGGTCTAGTGATTGTACGCTCCCGCTTAACACAATCTAACACCGGGCCAAGAATAGTATTGATGTAATAAATGAAAAGTATGTGCTTGACCACCATGTCCAGTCATGGGAGTGTCATGACACATATTAATAAGTTGAGTATGTAAAGACAGTGGGACAAAGATTTGTCCATTTTGGTTCATGAAAACCTCATGTTCTTTGTCATAAGTATACAGTGAGAAACAAAACTGTTGCAATGTTTAACCCTAACACAGTGTGCGAAGTGCACCGCAAGCACCCGTGGAAATCTCGCTTAGCATTGGGGGGACCAAACAATGTATACTCCCTTGGCTACATAGCGGTCCCTGGGTCATGTGATTTGGCCCAGGGGTGGGTGAGATATGGCCATTTTAAACCACTTATGTCATTGTAACAGTTTTGTTGCTGATATATGTAAATGTAGAAACTATATGTTGCAATGAGATATTATGTGAGCAATGGGTCATGTGATATATAAATAGTCCAACATGGTGTAAATACAGCCAAACACCATCACTTTTACCACTTCTTTCATCATGAAATCTCTCTCCACTGATCAAATCAATCAAATCATCACATTCTTGGAATCAGGCAATCAACCCATCAAATCTCTGCTTCTACTGGTTTCAACCACTCTACCATCAGCTGTATTCGTTCCAAACACTGTCCCAACCTTCCCAAAGCCTCTGGTGGTCATCCATCTATCATTTCTCCTACTGATATGCACTATGCTATTCAACTTCTTGGTACTGGAAAGGCAGAAAATGCTGTCCAGATCACCAAGACACTTCAGGATATCAAGAACCATCCAATCTCTTCCCAAACTATCTGCTGTCACTTGAAAAAAGCTGGTATGAAAGCTGTGGTGAAACAAAAACACCCACTTCTATCCAAG
>JBBPNX010001166.1:0-10272 GCA_038091155.1 Harrya chromipes
AAGGTTCGGGCTTTGTTTTATCAACGTGTCCAGGATTGCTGATATCAGGCTGATATGGTCCACGAGGCAGTGTTTCTCGTTATTTCAGCCCCGTATATATACTGGGCTCACTATGGCGCAGCGCCCTTCCCTTCCCTTCCTTCACAATCCCCCCACACTAACCAGTGCACCACAACACTATGTCAGTGATAGTAGGAAAACTGGAGGAGCAGTGGACATCAACAATCCAGGCCGCATTTACCTTCCATCTAACGTCTCCAAAATCTAGTGATTTCTCTATCGACCTTCCGCTGCCGAATCTCGGGTGGACGTTTACTTTGTCGCTGTCCCCCACTGGTTTGAAGCGAGGAGCGAAGAAAGGGAAGCCCACATATGACTGCACTCCTGTAACGTTTTCTTTTCGCCAGCATGGCAGCTTAGATCATTGGGGGGATACATCTTTGCAAGCTCAGCTTTCCATCGCTTTAAAACAGCACGATTCTGCCGACACCATATCCATCCTTGAAATCGAGCGCACTACGCAGAATAACATAAGCCACAACCCGACGCCAATAGGCACACTGGGGGTCGTCTTGTCGAAGAACAGTTCGAAAGTACTTCCCCTAACGACAGCTGGCTCTGTCTCATTGCAACAACCCACCAAGATCTGGCTGAACGTGACGATCTCAGGGTGTCCATTCTCTGATGGACTGTTCCAAACTGATTCCCCCGATCACGTTCACAAAGCAGAGGCCCATACACGATTGGTCAGACAGTGTGGTGATCGTCTCTTAACTCGGTCACTTGCAACTGGAAAGCTCTTCGATATGAAGTTTTTGACATCCTCTACGCATACTGGAAAAACCGAGAAGCTCCGTCCGACCTATGCCTCACTTCTCGCCTTGGAGCAAAAGGTCGATCTCCCATCTTGTGAGTCGAAATGTATTTTTCGAGTAGTGTGCAGCTAATACGTCCAAAGCTAAGCTCGGGGATGAATGGAAAAGTGCTTTGTCAGCACCGAAATGCAATGATAAAGCCGACGTAAAGCGTGCTAGAGAGATACTGTGCCCGGACGGCTACGAGCATGAGCCTGACTCGGACAGTGATATTGACGACGAAGACTCGGACGATGTTTCGTCCGTTGCGGAACCCTGTGCACCACCCCCACCCATTGAGAATGATCCAACTAGTATCCATCGAGGTATATTATCTATTGCTACCCTGTTCGCACTCGCCTGCTAAGGACGCCCAACAGACCAAGAGCCACAGTCAGACTGCAGTACCGAAAGATCTAACAGCTCTATGTCTGCCTTTGAGCTTTACCAGCCCGAGGAAATCATCCGAGGTCCGGCAGAGCTACACCACATAGCCGACAACGGCGGCCAAAGAACTTTTTTGGTGAAGTTCGCAGCACATAGAACGTGGGTAATACTTGAGAACGTGTCCTAGGCAATGCTTGATCGACATACAGGTGGCGCGCCTTCCTGTGGTATTGCTACACTGGTCAGGTTGAATTCAGCCACTTGAAATCGCAGGTTGAACACGGTGTCCGGCACCCAGACATTGAAGATGGACCACCTCCCTGCTCACCCAAATCAATGTACCGACTGGCGGATCTCGTAAGGATCTTTGAATGTGTTTAAATGATGCGGCACTCTAAAGTATCTCAAGGTCGGCAATAAGGACCTCAAGGACAAGGCCCTAAAAGCTATCAGTGAAAGAGTGAACGAGAAAAATATCCTGGAAGAAACATTTTCTGTCTTTACGTCCAAGTCAGTACCACCTCTTGAGGCGGGACCATTGCTTACAACTATGGATAGATACCCCGACGTTCGACAAGCCCAGATGGATATCCTCCTGAAGCACATCGGGTCACCTGAGGTCAAGGCTGCATTTCTCAATGTGATGAAGAACTTTGGTAACATGCCACATACGGAGCCTGTTTTCTCGGCGCTGTGCGACAGGCTTGTGAGGCCTTGAGGGTTAAGTAAGTGCTCCATTGACTGCTGTGCCAATTGAGATGTAGCTGATAACTTGCGCATCCCGACCGTTTTGCAACCTGAAACATCAATTTCTTCCTTGCTAATCACTGTCCCAAAGTATGTCACCATGTACTAACAGCGTATATGTACAATATCCCTGTCGGCGTCTCCAATTGTAACATTTGAGCACTCTCTTCGAGGTTCCTGGCGAGTGAACCGTTTCGTATTGTGTGGAGGCACCACTTGCATTTGTCGGCGTGTTATCATACACCGTCCCCCCGACGCAGCCGATTGAACTTGGGCAACATCTCCCGGAGATACTCGGCGTATTTAATTCGCAAGTCAGCCTCTTGTATTTTGCCTCTCCCACTCCATATCCGTTTCTCCGCGGCAGGACCGTACACAGACGTGTATTCCTCCAACGTCTCGTCGTCGGTCGGCACCACGAGACAGCTTGCACCAATGACACAATAGTTGGATATGCGCACCGTATGGTGCACGCGCGCGCGCGTCGAAATGGTGTTGTTATCACCTATAGAAGGCGACTCGACGCCTGAAGAGCGAAAAGGACGCGCTCCGCCGTGTCAACGCAACGCGAACGAAACGCTGAACAAAAACACGCACGACAGCCGATCTCAAACAGGTTGTTGTCCCCGATACGCATCACCTCTTTACGACGGTTGACGATGATGGCGGCTTCTTCGATGATGCAGCCCGAGCCGATGACGATGGGTCCGCCGAGCGCAAAGATAGTCGCTTTAGGGTGGATGACGGAGCCTGGTCCAATGGTGATGTCACCTTTGAGATCGACGTCTTGGCAGACGACCGCTTTGGAGTGAATCGTGAACTTGTCTCGTCTGTCAATGTGAGTTGAGTGGTGATGCGGGACGTTCGATATGCTCTCACATGGGTGGCATGAACAAAGTTTAACAATGTACTAGCCAAGACGCCAAGTTCGTCCGAGTCTGTACACAAATTTCAAAAAATGATCTCCAGACTGAGTTATCATTGCAATACACATGGTGATAGGTTTATCGGAATATTCCTGACGTGAATCGACGTGCATCCCACTTCGAGATATTATGCTAGTAGTCGCCCATGACAACGTACTTCCCCACATGATGTACACAAGCAATATATCCGCCTAAATGTATCGTACTAGAAATCAAGATCAACGTAAGTAATCTGGTATCAATCAACTTGGATTTTCCAAACTGGCGTGTTCGCCCCACCGCTCCCATGCCTGGTCTGCGACATGTCTTATCGCGCGTAACATCTCCGTCCCAATCCACCACCAACCTTCCCTGCGGATGGTCTCATACGAATCAAGCATCGTCCATGGTCGTAAAGTAGAGAGCGTGCCACTGAGACACGGACCCCCTGGAACCGGTGTGTACTCTGGGTATACGGGATCATAGTATGTTGTATAAAAGAGGCGACGGGCCTCCGCATGAGCATATCTGAAGAAGGATCAGATCAGGTTCCGGATATGCAAACACGACAGTACCTCCACATTGCCAAAATGAGCAGTATCTGCATGATGACACCACAATATATGACGGTTGTGCTCCAAGGTCCCTTGGCGGTCGTCGGCTGTGTAATGTGTGATTATCACAGGGAAACACTGATCCGAGGGGTGCATACCAGAAGTCCGCGAGCCCAAGCGGAGAATTTGTTGTTGCGGTGCAGATCGTGTTCTTTGGTTGTCTCCACATGGAGATTATGGGCCAGCTGGTTCCGAGCGAACCGAGCGGCCTGGGAGACTCCTTCCAGCTGCTCAATGTGACTGGAATTGAGTTCCAAATCTTCGGACCTATTGATCGATCGAGTCGTTCATTCACAACTTCTTAGTAAACGTAAAGGGCAACCAACCTGTCAGCATCGCTCAAGCTTTCAGCCAGGTCCTTGAGTGTCGTCCTCATACGGGCTAACGCTTCAGCATGTCCAAGCGGAGTGTCATCCGAAACAACAGAAACATCTGTTTCAAACGACCTATTTTTTCTATCTTCTGGCGCATGAGGGATCTCCGCGGCATCACCCACTTCCCTCCCCATAACATCAACAATTCGTACCAAACTACGACGGGGGGTGAGGGGCGATGTAGTGGCCTTCCTCTTTGCATCCGCATGGTCGATCGGGAGGTCGATCGGTGGTACGGACCTTTCTTCGTCGAGTCTTTCCCGTCCGAAAGCATCCACAAGTCGAACAGAAGGGGATTTCCGAAGTGACCGAGGAGATGGGGCACTTTCTCGAGAAATTGGTGTGGTGGGTCGTTCTGGGGTGGTGGGTCTCTGTGGTGCAGTTGATGTTGATGTCGGTTGCGGGACTCCGTTCATGACTTCTCCGTCCGTGGTCAGCTTTGGTAAGGGCAACTCGGGATTTACCAATCTGATAGCGGATAGAGGTGAATTTGGGTGTCCTTCTGTTGCAGAGGTCTCCGATTCGGCTACATCGAAACGAACTTTCAAGAGACCTTTCCTCCTGCTAAGCGAACCATACTGAGATTGATTCGCGCCACTGCTGAGAAGCGCAGATTGGGCTGGAGTTGCCATCCATGCACCAGGCGGCGCAGGTGTGCGTAAGGGTACAGATCTTGCTCGTGACAATGATCCTACCGGGGTAAGAAGCCCGGCTTCACCTGCACTGTCGGTCTCAGCCTCGGTGCGAGTGTAGGGTAAGGTAGCTGCGCGAGGTAACGGGGTAGAGGTGAATGCAGGAGGTGTCAACTCCAAAGAGAAAGTGTCTGCAGGGGAAGACGGTCGATTTCCTAACTTGGGCGGCAATGGAGTCGCAGTCCATGCACCGGGTGGTTTCGGTGTCTTGATCAACGTGAAATTTGAGTCGACTTCGGCACGTCGGCCCTTTGTAGGCGTACCCCCAAGCATATCATCATCTGACGATAACGGTGGAGCAGGAAGATCTGGAAGGTCGTGGGGGGGCGAAGGCGTTCTAAAGTTCAAGATAGACGTAGAACTGCCAAGCGACGTTGGACGTGGAGGTGTTACAAGAGAAAACGAAGGAGACATTCCAGCAGCTAATTCTGAGCTGACATTGGCAGCGGGGGGTGTACCAGGTATAGCGTTGATAGGTTGTTCTTCTGGAGGGAAGTTCGGAGTTTGGGAACGTAGCGGATCGCTTACATCCTGAAGGGACACTTCGTTGGGGATAGAGGTCGGTGCTCCGAGTCGAGGGGAACCCTGCGGAGATGGTGACGTCAACACTTCCGTCTCAGTATCCGTCTCGATTTCTTCTGAAAGGAGTTTTGGAGGATTGCTCTTCGGGGTGGTGGACTCGGGAGGAATATCATTAATAGACTCTTCATCGCTGTCTGGGGCATTGTTATGACCAGCTGAGGTGTGAAAGTCGATGATGGACACACCTAGTACCACATCATCCTGACTCCATGAGGCTCTGGCCGTTGGAGGTTCTCCGTGACTACGCAGTTCAACATTCTCAGTCAACCCGTTCTGGTAGTCTCGTCGAAAGGAGGACTCATCACCCACGACATGCGTGAGGCTCATATCGCTAGTCGCGTGCTCAACGCTCGAGAAGCTTTTCATCGTAGAACGTACAGGTATCTGACTGGATGTCATAGCTTGTGATGCCCTGGGAGATGAAGTACTTCTGCGATGGTTTTCAGAATCATCGAGTTCAAGCGGAGGAAGGGGACTGCGGGCGAAATGCCAACCAAATCTAGAGGTGGTACCTGGCGTTTTACCAGGACTGGAACCATTCAATGGCGTGGATTGAGTGGTACCAGCGGCACGTTCGTCCAACCCCAAATCTGGCCGATCTCCTGACTTTCGTAACAGATGAGGTGAGGTAGGGAAAGAGATGTTCGCCTTTGGCGACGCGCCCTGCAGCTTCATTGGCGTCCGAGAAGTGTCTTGATGTCCATTCGAGCCTTCCAGATGAGGTAAATTCGACGTAGGTTGGAGGGAATCGTTGTCTTTGTTTTGAAGTTTGAAATGAGAAGACGGAGACTTGGAAGTTGTCCAAAGAGGACGAGGCGAATTCCAGTTACGCTCTCGTTCGTGTACTATTTCTCCTATTTCTTCTTTCTCACGTTCGTTCAATGAATCGCGACTGCTGGCTAAGGAAGCAGGAGAATCCGAACGAAGGGATGTACGGGAGGACTTCCGCTGAAGGGACGAGTGAGTTGGGGTAAGATAAGGTGTCGCTGAGGGTGATAGGGGTGGATGTGTGCGTGCGTGTGTAAAGGAGTGATTTGAGCTGGTACTCAAACTCGAAGATGGACGGGATTGCGGATGTCGTTTGTTCCATTCTCGCTCTCGCTCGTAATTTCTTTCCCGGTCAAGTTCCGAAATTCGATCTCGATCTAGCGAAACTTAAGCTAAAAAAAAACTGTCGAGTCAAGAGAAAAACTGACAATCTGCCTGAGAACCGGTCGAGCTGGGTCTGGAACCGTGATCATCGTCGAAGCTGCGGAGAGATGCGAGGCTGCCTCGTCTTTCCAGGCGGCGATGTATTGGCGTGGCAGAAGTACTCCGTATTGCGGACTCATAAGAGAGTGGTTTTGCATGGGGAGGCGAACGGAATTCTTGAGAAAGACGATGGTGTAATTCTTGAGAGTGCCTACGATGTGTATCTGGGATACTAGACGTCGACGGGAGTCTCGGGCGATCCCGCTCCCGTTCGCGTTGGTGGTTCTGCTCGTCTTCCTGGGAGTGCCGTTCCCCTCCTTTGATTAAAAACGTGACTATGTGATGCGACGTCCGGAACAAAATCGCTTACCAGCCCTCCCATTCACAGAAGAAATTGACATTGAAGCTGTTCCGATCCAATGTGATCAATGGAAGGGCATTCGATTCGCGAGAAAGCGGCTTACAACCAAGTTCGTAACTTGTGCGTTTGAGCGAAGAGGTTGGACGCGAATCGGAAGGTGTTGCTGATGGTTGAGCGCCATTCAGAGCTGAGGTCGAGGCCGCATTGTCTGGAGACATAAGGTCAGGAGAGCTGGAGTTGAAGTGATCATACCTTCATTTTCGGAATTAAGAACGTCACCCATTGCTCGTTGCATTTCCGAATCTTGCTCGAGGAGGTCTACTACAGATTAATCAAATGAAGCTATGCACTCAAGAAAGACATACTGGATTGAAATGCTAACTGTGATGACATTTGGAACGATGGCTGTGGAGTGTCAGTGGCAACCGACGGCGTTATGTGGGCCAGGTCGAATTGGGATGAAGTGGATGTCTGAGGAAGACGTTGGGCATTAGACGTGCTTGTGGATGCTAGAGACAACTCTGATTGCATGAACGTTGAATGGTGTGAAGAGATAATACTCGAGAGAACATACGCTCGTACAACGCTTCCGGAGGATTCTGATCCACGAGTTGTGATTGGGAGGACATGAGCCGCGCACGCAGGGTATCAAAAGTGACCGCTGTCGATAGCCGAAATGAAGGAGAAGATCGCCTGCTAGATTCTGGTGCACAAGGTTCTGGGTCATGACGGTGGAGTATAGGGTAGCCACGTACTGGGTTTGTCAGTTTCCTCGTCACTCAAGCTTTTTCGCGCTGGTCTGCGATGAGCTCTCCTCCCGTCGACCACCGGGGTGATTTCCATCGAACTACCATCGAAGCTATTTCTACGGAAACGACCCTTTTCTGGCGTGTCCCCGGGCTCTCTGAGTGCACGGGAGAATATGTCCTTCAAGCTCTCACGGGTGACGCTCGAAGTACTGGAACCCAACCGCGACGACTCAGAGACTACATCTGCGTCAGATGACGGGGGTGGGGGAGGCGCTGGGGTGGTGCTCCTCGGAGATCGCAGTTCGCGCGCGAGTAAGGCCCGAAGACGCGCCGCCGGAGTCTCTGCAGGCATGGGAGTGACACTTGGTGCCGAGTCGCCATTGATGGAGGCGATAGGCCTGGGGTGCATGCGAGGAGTCGGAAGCTCGTCCTCGTCATCGTGCAAGGCTGAAAAGAACGAACGTGTGGTGGACGGACCAGGTTGTGGGGTTGCCTCTGAAGTGGCGTCCTGTGTACGAGGACTTGGACTGCGCCTGAAGAGCCTGAGACGAGGCTTGAGGAGGGCAGGGGAGGATGTGGTGTCCATTTGGACGGAGAACAGGACACAACGTGCGAGCCCTCGAGGCAGGAGGGTCAACGACTTTTGTGATTCCTAATCGGGATAATAGTGTTATGACACGGCAACGTACAGAAACATACCTCAGCCTTGTGCTACAACGCACCGCATCGAATTTCAGGTATGGACCTAGGGCGCAGTAAATTAGCCGAAGGGCCCAAACTTGCGCCCCGTTTTCCTACTTAAGAGACATGCCCGCCAAACGTCCCTCTGAAGCCACTTGGCATACGACTACACCATGAATACGCCCGACGATAATGCACGTTCCGTCGACGACTCTACTTTGCTCGATGCTGCCACCGATGCTCCAGACGGTGGTCTGACTGCCTGGCTAACCGTATTCGGCGCGTAAGTACTTCTTCTCAACACCACACGTCGTGTCGACTGATCACCCCGCTCCGTCGCAAGCTTTTTGATTCAAGTCAGTGGCCTCGGGTAGGAGATCAATTTTGCGAGTCGAACGTACCTCACTTTCGGTTCCCGCAGCTTCGTGAACGCGTTCGGCGTCTTTCAAGGCATGTGCTTTCAACCTTCCAATAGCGTGTCCTGGTCACTCATTCCTACCCAGACTTTTATTCTCAACACTATTTAACCAATGTTTCGTCATCTACAATTTCGTGAGTCTGTCTTTCCGTAACACGTTTCTCATTCACAACAGCGTCGTCTAGTTGGATTGGAAGCACAAATACATTCTTCATCTTATCCGGAGGACTCTTCTTTGGACGTCTCTATGACAGGGGATACTTGTAGGTCCACCTCTCCTTCGTCGCTCCTAACATCCGTATGACGCCCATCTCTGTATCTCTGTAAGCCACTGGCTGGTAATAGGTGGCTGCACCCTACAAACCCTATGCCTCTTCATGCTCTCTTTAACACAGCAAAATCAATTTTATCAGGTGCGTATTCAGCATGGCAATGCTTCAAATGTGACAATGTCATTGCTTCCAGGTTTTTTTGTCTCAAGGCCTTGGTTTTGGACTAGCTGCAAGCATGAGCTACGTACCCGCACTTGCTGTACTCTCTCAGCACTTCCGTAAACGGGTGGACCTCGCGATGTCCATAGTCGCCAGCGGGGCGCCAATAGGTTCCTCACTGTATACCGTTATGCTGAATAACCTCCTCAATGACAATCTCGGTTTCGCCAACGCCATCCGCATCACCACCGCAGTGAATGCTGTGTTGATGTTAATTGGTTGCTGCCTCATGCGAACCAGACCGCTTTTTCCGACGACACAGATACATTATCTCCAACTGCTGCGAACAGCTTCCGTTGATTATCCCTACATTGTTGCTTCTGTCGGGTAGGTCACCAACGACGTCCTCCGAAATGACACTCATCATCTTCCTAGGTTGTTCCTCTATGCAGCAGGCTCATTTTTCCCCATTTTCTACCTCCAGCTCGATTCCGCCATGCATGCGCTAGGCACAGAATTCTCCTTGTACACGGTGCCGTCGGCTTCTTGTTATGAATGTCAGGTATTAACTCCACACCCCAGATCGTTATACTCAACGGAGGCAACTTTGTTGGCCGTGCTACTGCTGGTTTCATTTCCGCGTCATGTGGCCTCGTCAATGCAGTCACTGCGGCAACCTTGTTCTCCGGCATTGTAACCATTGCGATGATGGGCCTCTCTACTCGCGCTAGTGCCATATGCATTAGCATTTTCTTTGGGTATTTTGAGGGAGTTTGTCAGTAATGCTCCCGTTTCTCTTGGCTTCGCTGTGATTGACCGGTGTATCCAGATGTGGCTCTTTGTGCTCCACTCATCGCATGGCTGACCCACGACGTATCGGAACTTGGGTAAGTTTCTGGCCTGTCGACGACGGCCGTCCTTTCTTACCTCATTACCTCTCGAAAGGGCACGTCTGGGCATATCACTTTTCATGGCGGGTATGTAACCCTCAAGGGCTCTTATTCGTTTCTCATACACGAGGCCGCAGGACTCGGAAGCTTGATAGGAACGCCTCTGGCAGGCGAACTTTTAGGATCAAACTACGTTTGGTGGAGGCCCGCGTTGTTCTGTGGCGTAAGTTCACGAAAAAAAAACTACCCGATACATCGTTCCTGACCCTGTGCCTTCCCAGTGTCTTATCATCGCAAGTACCGTTTTGTTTGTAATCACACAGTTTATCTTGCGAGACAGGAAGCAAACAACGCCCGGGGTTCCTTAGGTACCTTCACCATCATGCTCTTTATGAA
>JBBPNX010001167.1:0-10269 GCA_038091155.1 Harrya chromipes
GGCGTTTCGTCTTTGGATTCTGTGTCGTGCCCCACCCATTATACGTGGCATGCTGCGACGCACAAGTGCATCCAAATCGACCACAACCAACGCTCGACCTCTTGTGGCACCACAGAGTTCTGGTAAGAACAATTATCAGAATCCAATCCACGAAGTATCAACTTTGACAGGTTCTCTGAGAAGGCAACTTGCCTTCCCCGCCGCGACTCCAGTCCTTCTAGTACACTGTGCCCGTCGGGATGGTATTGGAGTGCCCGATTAACGAGTTGCGTCCCTGCGAATCCAGAAGCACGCTCATCTCTGGCATGTGGGGATGGTCATGTCTGGTCGCCGTCGACCCTGATATGTCAAAGAGCTGCCTCACCGACACGACGGTCCCCATCTAACATTCCTTCACGGCGTGCTTTACCGTCTCCATCCCCAGGGCACCATTCACGTCGGCATAGTCTCAAATCGCGAGCCGTCAGCCTGTGTCCAGCCGGACTGGACGCATGCCCTATCTTGAAAGCCGGGGATCTGAGCGACTATGAATGCGTGGATCCGAGATATGATCTGCAACACTGCGGAGGTTGCTCAGTGGACGGTCGCGGAGAAGATTGTACATCAATTAAAGGAATATGGAATGTCGAATGCGTTGGAGCACGTTGTTCTGGTTAGTCCATTCGTTCAAGTCCGCGATCCACTCTGAAAACGTTATCTAGTGTTGACCTGCAGGGTTGGATATATTCCGAGCATCGATCGAAGAAACTGCGTTAAATTGTAGGGTTGCTCATTTTCACTCACTTTGTGTTCTATGTAGTTTATGATAAATGCGTTATTTTGTGACTAGTAGCCAGTCAGCTAGGTCTCGAGTCTGACTTTGCGACGATCCAAGACAAGATACCTTTGAAAGCAATGCCTTTACGTGTCATTCGCAACTCACTGAGCTTCGACAAAGATACTGTCGTTTGATGTTCTGATGACGTATTCTGGTTGTCGGGTGAAATCGAACGACAACAACGCATCAAATATGTGACCTCGTCCATGCATATTCGCATATTCGGGTGACCTTACTCTTCATCCACCCAGTGGTCTGCAAGAGGTCCAAGTTTCGGCAGATGATAGCGCGCAAGTTCGCCCCCTGCAGCACCTAAGAAAGCCTGAGTGCTGGGTGGAGTAAAGTGAGCGACATTCCCGCGTCCATGGTCTATGGATCCTTACGCCATTAACAGTCCAGACACACAGAGGAGCAAAGTGAGGAGAGAATCGATCCACGACGGGAATTGCAGCACCGCGGCAAGGACGCGCGCGATAAGTAGCGGAGTCATCAAGAGCGCACGCTGCTTGTGGTCATGTTCAGAATCAAGCGGTCAATGACAACATCGGCTGACCATGAAAACGAACATAGTCATTGTTGGTTTCCAACACGAGTAGGATTAGAGCTAAATATTGGATTCCGAACTGAAATGTCAGCAGTATGGAGAGAGGAGGTGGAACGCTGTCAAACCTGAAATGGGCCCCAACAGATAGGCAAATGCGGCGAGAACGTCGACGCGTACACCGTACACCGTTTTCCATTCATTGTGTTGGCCACGCTCGATGTCTACACTCGGAGAAGGAGAAGTGATCACGCTGGCCGATGGCAAGCCTCCGGACTGGTAAGAGACTGAGTTGTCGGAAGACCAAATTCTCGGACGGGACACTGGCTTTAGCGGGAGACGGCGAGGAGGATCATTAGGAGGTGAAGTCTATCGAGTCAGTGACGGAGTACACATACATAGGGGGCAAATGAGCCGGCAAGGTTAGAGGGCATCTTCACTGAGGGGTCATTACATACTAACCGTGGATCTCAGCGAACATGAATTTAGTGGCTGTACACGGGAATTGCCGGACGGACTCTGATTTTGCTAGCTGACTCTACTTCACATCATCCGTCAAGATATCGGGCGAGAATACGTCGCAAAACGCCCCTGGACTATCCTAAACCATGGTGAGCATCCATCATCTTGCCTATGAGAACTGTATGGCCAAGTTTCGCGGTAAATTACGGTTCGGGAGCGTTGGATGCCCTTGTCTAGTCTAGATGTCATTCAGTCTTCTGACGACTCCTCCAGGCTGATAACACGGCAGCGATCACTCTGCGCACGCGCAAATTTATCACCAACCGCCTTCTCTCTCGCCGCCAATTCGTCCTCGATGTTCTTCACCCATCCCGTCCGAACGTCTCCAAATCCGACCTCCAGGAGAAGCTTGCCACCTTGTACAAGAGTGAGAAGGACCGTGTCGTCCTCTTCGGTCTGCGAACACACTTTGGTGGTGGTCGAAGCACTGGCTTTGCTCTCATCTACGATGACGAGGTATCACAAAAGAAGTTCGAGCCCAAATACCGCTTGATCAGGGTTTGTTTATCGTCCGCTTGTCGTTTACCGTTTCTCATCTTACTCCTAGAACGGCCTTGCACCCAAAGTCGAAAAGCCTTCTCGCAAGCTACGGCACGAAAGGAAAAACCGCGCCAAAAAGGTTTGCCTGCACAAGCTGTTGGTTCTCATGGGCTCACAAAGTTCGCATGTTAGGTTCGGGGAACCAAAAAGACCAAAGCCGCAGAGCCACCCAAGAAGGGAAAGTAATGGTTTTATGTCGAAGTCGGGTTTCTTATTTCCTTTCCTGCTCAATCACCTGTCGTCCATCAGTATATGTAGCACTCATGACGACGTTGTATACGATCCATATGTCATTCATACTCTGCAATCCATGGATCATATGCACATGCAAACAGCCTCAAAAAGCTCTTTCATTAGTGTGTCAGATCTAAGTGTATTACAACATCTGTTGGATATGATGGGTATCATGTGAGAATGACGAAAGCTGTTCACGAAGGGGTAAACGATGACAGCCTAAAAGCCCAACTTCTTGTGTATGATGTCTGGATCTTCCTGATATTCCTCTGCCGAGACCCACATCTACGAAAGCATCGTGAGCCTTATTTAAACTTGCTATGCAAACACCACACCTTCTTGAAGGTCCCCAAACCCGCAAGGATAGAACCACCTATCCAAGTGGAATACTTCCGTTCTGGTGGTGCATAAATTTTAATCTTGACGTCCTTGACAGCCAACTTCTTGACTTCGTTAAGGAGCCGATCCCCAAAGCCTACAATAAACGATAAGCAAGGTGGGGCCACATCCAGTTTGATACCTTACCTTTACATAATGTACTACCCCCACTTAGGACGATGTTCGAAAAGAGACTCTTGCGCAGATCCAGATCGACTCTGTTGATGGAATCCACCACAACTTGGTGGACGCCAGCGTATTCTTGGCCGATGAGCTCAGGGTTAAACAGGATCTCCGGAGCTCGAAATCGTTCTGAGCCAAGCTGGACTGTCTTCAGCTTACATTCGTCAGCCATTAGTTCTCGGCTCACCTGAACGACGTTCCCATCGGGTAACCGGAACTCCTCTGGGCGTCCGAGAGTGTCCTTTTCCTCTTTCGAGGGGTTCGATGCTATATAGCAGCACTTTTCCTTGATTATCCGCACGACTTCTCGCTCGGCTGTCGTATGTAGATGATGACCGGACTTTCTCAGAAGCAACTGTAGGTGGTCGGTAACGTCTCTGGGAAGCTGGTTCAAATCGGGAGCTGCATAATCAAGCTGTGTTGCGCGTACCTCCCTGCCACATCCACTCGGCGAATTGCGTGAGGCATCGAAAAGCCTTCGAACACGGGTACAGCGTGAGTAACACCATCACCAGAGTCCAGTACGATGCCTGTTGTCCGCCCGGAAGAATAGCTTTATCCTCGCATGATCAGTAGCGAGCGGAACATTTGCGGGATGAACTTACAGGGACAAGACGGCCTGCACTGAAAGGAACAGTGCAGGGACATTGAATGTATCAAAGAATATTTGCGCAGCAATGTCGCGATTGCTACGAGGATTGAGAGGCGCTTCGGTCAAAAGCACGGGATGCTACAGTAGTGTTTGAGATGGAGCGCGAGATATCGCATTACAGTGCATCCCACCTCTTCACTGAGTGTACCAAGCTCCTCGGCATAAATCCAACTCCATATACGCTCCATATCGTCCCAGTCGGTCACGATCCCATGTTCCATAGGATACTTTATTTTCAAAAGACCACGAAACTCTTGCGCTCGACGGCCAATGAAGACATCTCCTTCGAGAGCACCTGCCATGACGCGGACATGCTTTGGTCGCCCAACACTGCAACGCGGTGTGATTTGCGTCGAAATCCACACAAAGTGAAGATGTACATACAAGGATGGAAAGAAGCATTTTGGATGATCTTGACCGGCGAAGCCTGCCTTGATAGTACCTGAACCCTGAGTGGAGCGATGGTGAGCGCACGGGCATGACGGCGAGCAAGTGGAGCAAACATTGTCGATCACGACTGGCTGGTTGGTCAAGACATCTTCGTACTCCGCCATCTGTTGCGAACGTGGGCTTGTCGGATTCAATCTAGTAAGGGACTGTGGTTGGGAACGCGCGCTGCCCAAGTATGTCTGTGATGATCAACAGTAAACCGCATTGGACGGTCTTTCAGCCACAATATTGCCAAATGCTACTTCATGCCACGACAGCATAGTCATACCATTCTCATTTTTCTGTTCTTGCTCTTCGCAACACATGTCGTGCGTAACAATGCACTATATCGATCGGCAAATAGCTAGAGTTTGATCACCAGATACCAGCACGAGGAACGATAACCAAATGGGAAGTCACCAACTTCAACTGCAAATGTGAGTCTCATTGTTTACCGCTATTCACAATTGGTGTAACAGGGAACCTGCAGGCATCTGCTTCCAGTCAAATTATTCCATTTTGCAAATGCATGCTTCAGACAACCCATCGAAACCATGTCTTTCGTGTACCAAACAATGGTGTCTGGACCAGGAGCTCCCCATTTGTAAAGGAGCTTCTCTCGGAGACACGGACCCAGACACAGCGACAGGGAAGGAGGGTGATGTCGAAGCGAGATGTTTCCGTCAGCCTCGATGTTTTGGCGTTTGTGACGATGGCTCATATCTGACTTAGAGCGCGATTCGCCCAGGGACCAGCTAGTGGTCACCCTGTTTTTGCTGACCGTTCTTGGCCTGCTACTGGGTGCCGGGATCAAGAAGCGCATGGTCAAGGCAGGGATGGACCCCAATATGCCGTGGCTAGTGGGGAGGCGGTGGTGGGAGGTGTGCTAATCTGCACGTCGTGTCAAATTAATCGCTCAACCCTTTGTAGGAGTGGATGCCTCGTCGCCACTTGGAAGAGTATGACCTCCACGAACAGAGTGGACAGGGAAGGGATGATAGGGGAGAGTACAGAGAGGTGCTACCTAGGTGATGATTCTACGTTTGACAGAGAGGCCGCGACGAGTATGTAGTTGTAGGGCCGCTGATTGGCTCACAATATTGTTGGAGGTGGAATTAAACTGCGGATTTGCTTATCTGAGCGGAGGCGAGGAATAAACGAGGTGCTCATTCGCAGCAAACGCACACGATTGAACGTGAGATCTCGAGCCTGAGACCCAGCATTGGCTTGCTTTAGACGGCCGTGCAGCACAGCCAGCTTGGAGCAAGTGTACCGTCGACGCTACATTGCTTGCGATCTGCGCTATGGGTTCGCTGTGTTCCAGACCTGGTACTCATTCGGGCAGTCACCAGGTGCTTGGCGGGGGTACTCCACAGAACTACCAAAGCACGACTGATGCGCGTGCAGCAGCTGCAGAGGCGGCTGAGAGGCGACTGAAATCGGTGGGTACCATTGGCTCATAGTTCTGGAGATGATTCGCGAGTCTGAGCTGGACATTAGGCGCAAGCACGCGGAACTCATGCGTCGAATCCGAAGCGGGGTCGTCTCGCCGCTCAGGTGGAAGCATCGAAGTCGGCCAAACGTGTGCCTGCGTCGAGGCAAGAAGAACCACTTGTGGTGAGTGGGAATCTGAATTGACTACTACCGCTGGCCTCAAGATCTCATTCATTGCAGTGGGATTAAAGTGTTGAATGAAGTGGTTCAAGTTGTCGATGTAGACCCCATTGTGAGTCTGAGAAGAGGACGAGTGTATGAGCACCCTGGCCATCAGGCTTTCTCGTGGTTCGTGTGTATGATCGCCGTGGGCAGGATTCAATTTCTATCGGAACCGGCAGCATCAGGCCCAGCAGGAATCGACTTGACTCCCAACTAGGCTTGATTGATTTTTGATTCGCCCCTCGGGGTTATCTCGTCTTCTCCTTTTCTGTTCTCCCGTCCGCCAGTGCATCCACGAGGCTGCGACACGTTTATTTAATATTTAATTATCTCCTCCTTGCTCATATCTTCTTCGATTCTCGCCATCATCTCTTCCCATGATCGAGCACACAGAAAATAAAATATAATAAAATATAAAAACTTTATTGGCTACATGCTCCGTTTGTTGTGCAGCTTTGACAATTCCGAGGATTCAGAACCCGATCTAGATGGGTAACCACGTGGCATGTCCGTCTCCACACCTGACTTCAAGTTGTGACGGTACCGGACAGTATATGTCCTCTCCGTGGAAGAGGGTCCTCTGGGAGACCCCTCATTACCCTGATAATTTCATTCCCCCAGATGCGTTCTTGTCCGCTCTACGGCGAAACCGTCAGTCATCCCCCGAGTCACAGACTTGGCCGCAGTCTAACAGTCATGTCTCCCAGCCAACTTCACGCCCTACACTTACTGGCCGTTGGTCTTTCTCTGCTGCGCAGTCACACAGCATATTGCCACCGTCTTCGTTTTTCTCGCGATCTTCACGAGACTGATCGAACACACGCTCGATGCTCGCGTGCTGCTCTGGATGTCGGTGACTTGTTCTGTCCTTGGTTATGCCATATGGGAGATCCTCCATACTTCCCATCCTGGAAATATCCCCCCAAACCGTTCGTCATTTACAATCCAGTCCAGACTCTCTCTCTCTTTCTCTTGCGCGTGCGCGCTAAGTCTCCGTTCTTAGGCTCAAAGGCATTCAAGTCATCCTTGTTGGTCTTCCTCGCCCTCATGGGTCTTTCCCCCGTCCTGAGAACTCTGACCGCTGCGACGTCGTCGGACTCTATATGGGCATTGTCAGCCTGCCTCTTTCTCCTCAACACGCTCCTCGCCGATTATAGCTGCACGAGGCCCGGTTCATTCACTCAGGAGAGGTCCGCGATCACCTCTCTTGTGAAACTGATTCAATTCTCACAGCCAATAGGCTAACGTCCGTCTTATCCATGAACGCGGCGATATCCTCCTCTGTCGTTCTCGCCTCACGTTTGCCTGACGACCTGTCAGTATTTTCACTCGTTCTTTTTGCTGTGCAGTTATTTGCACTCTTTCCTTTATTGCGTCATCGTTTTTGGGTAAAACGTTTCCCTTTTTCTTGTCCCTGCGACGAGCTGCTAACGTTGACCGGATTCACAGGGTATCTCGACGGCGTTCCAAGCCTTGGTGACGTTATCCATCGCTGCGCTGTCACTCGTCCTCGTCACACCCTTGTCCACATCCATCGCCTCAATGATAACAGGCCTCTACGTCGCTGTGACTTTTATTGCCCCGGCGGTGCTCGTTTGGGCGCAAAAATACAAAAAGCATGTCGCTTCTATAATTTCGTCTTGTTCTCTACCATTGACGGCAATATGGCTCCAGTGAAATCAGAGGGCCGTGGGATGTCGCCATTCCAAGACTGAACTGGATTTAACCATGCTGTGGGCGTGGCCAACCCACAGATGGGATAGGATCGTCAGCCACCTTCCGCCAATGGTTATCCTCTATATGAATGTCACGCTCTGCATCTTAAATTTCCGCCCAGACTTGCCTTGTCCGCGGTCATGGATAGGATCTTTGAACGCGCCCCCAGAATAGCCACCGATATATTTCCGACGGGTAAAAACAACAAGCGTTCCGTATTGTGCGGTTAAATACAGGATGAATGCGTTGTGATTGAAGGTATCATATTACATGCAACACTATATGCGACAGATGAGTATGAATAGATGAACATACTATGTAGAGTTAGTAAAACAGTCACTTCAGTCAGTGTCCAACCCGAGACTGAAAAATGCACAATAGGTTATCGTTTGTCGTCAATTTTGCGTGTGGTCCTGTAGCCCGAGTCATTCCATGTCAGGGTCATCATTATGCAAACGTGGCCGCTTGGAGCTAGTAGCCACTCCCATCCCAATGCCTCTTGCTTCTAGCACCTCCATTGCCACCTTGGCCGCACCCTCCGAAGTCTTCTTTGTGCGTGTCCGCGTTCGCCGCAATGCCCCAAATGCTTGTGCTTTGATCACCGCCAGGGTGCCGGAAATGGGTGGAGCACCCGGAGAGGGCGAACGTGACTCCCTATCAAGACCACGACGCGGGCGCAATCTGGGAAGCTGAGAGTAAGAGTTTGACTCCCCCTCGCTGCTCCCGCGATCATGCTGCGAGCCGGTATCACTGCCGGAAAAGTTGGGTATAGTAGGTAGTAATGCGCGCTCCGGACCAGAATTGGCTCGCCTAGGGCCGATCCTGTATCGGACGCCGTCACCTGCGGCGCCAGACAGCGAAATATCGGCGGTTCCGCCGTGAAGCGTGACTTCAGCACCGTGGGCGTTCGAGTGCCTGCGGTAATCAAATTCTGGCCTGTCCTGGCTAATTGAGCCCTCTGGAGGGAAAGTGAATTGGAACGGTGACGTCAATGACGTGGTGGATGAAGAAGGTGGCGTTGACGTGGTGGGGGAGATGGATCGGCTACCCGGGAAAAGGTAAGGGGTCGATTCCAGGTGATTCAACGATGCTTTCTGCTCGTCGACGAACGAGCGATTCACATACATATCAGGCGAGGTCAACGTGGGGGACCCTTGGGAGTGAGGTCAGGGATGATAAGATTGATCGTGGGATTGAGCTCACCGCTCGAGGACGATGTTTGTGGGACATTTTGAGCCCACGCTGCATCGCGGCTCATCGTTTGCACAGGGTACGGGTACTGGCCAAACTTTGAAACGCGATTACCCGTGTGCCCTGCGTTGGGAAGATGATCGGCGTCAACCCCAGAGTAGGATAGGGAAGGCGATTGCGCTGGATAGCTATGATTAGGGGGGCCGTACGTGCCGTTGCAGAGAGATGCAGCATCGTCGCTTGTCTGGAAGGCCATGCCGTCGTCGCTGTAGTGGCTCCCATGAGAGGTGGGGAGACGATTGGGAATGATATTAGACGGGGTATGTGCGGAGAAGGTGGAGGGGAGTGGGGGCAAGTCATCTGATTCAGGCACCTGTCCCGTTTTGCGTGCTTGCCAGAGAGCCCTCCAGAACTTTTCACGCTCGCGTAACTCGTGCTTGAGCCGGGTATTGTCTTGCCGGAGCTCACCGGACTCCTGGCGGGCCTCGCGACAGGAGTCCTGGAGTTGGAGGACGACGGACTCGAGGGAGGTGACTGGAGGGGAGATCGTGAGCGGAGAGACGGGGGAAGAGGGGGGGACAGACCTGTCTCTTCGAGGGTGGCGATGTAATTCGCGCGCCTAAATAAAGATGCGATGAGAAAAGAGAGATAAAGGGAGGGACGGGGAGAGGACCTCTGACGGAAAGCGGCTTGTGCATCCGCGTTTTTCTTCTTGCGGAGGGCAATATCGGATATGCGGGCGCCGGGATCGTCGATGTCGGCTTTGAAGTCGGACCTGTCGTCTGGGGGGGAGTGGCCGGGTTCGAGCTTGTTAGGCATTGTAATTGTGTCTGAGGGATGAGGAAGGGAGGGCAGATTGGATGAGCCAGAGGGACGGAGACGGGTTAAAATGGGCTGGAAAAAAAAGAATTCGAATCAAGGGCACGAGGAGAGGGCCGCGGTGTAATCGAGTTAAGCGAGCGTATTTACAATCCAGTCCGTCCAGCGTGGCAAGCTCTTCACAAGTAAAGTGTATTATCTGCACCCACAACCTGGCGCAGTGATCTCTCCGTTAGATAGCCCTCAGCTGCCTGGATCTGCATTCATGTCCGACCGGACTGCCCTCCTGCCCACAGCTTCCAGGAACATCCCCCCCCGATAGAATCTCGTCCGCTGATTGCGATCATCAACACTCCCTCGCCTTAAGCTTCATCTTCCAACCCTGTCACAGCGTCTGCTCAAACTACCACTCTTCTGTTCTGTTCTGTTCTCTTCACACCCCAATGTCCGCAATAGATCCAATCGCGAAAAAAGGCACCTCACCTCCTCCTTTGTCCACTCTTGCGACCCCGTAAATCATCGCACAACGGTGGCTCCAAATCACTCCGTCATGCTCATGTCCCGACATCCTCCATCTCCGCCTCCGAATCG
>JBBPNX010001168.1:0-10263 GCA_038091155.1 Harrya chromipes
ACGTTTCTGCCGGTCAGCCTCCACAGTAGATGCATTGGATTGCATGGCAGCTAGCCGTGCAGCACGGTCATTGGCATCGTTTGAAGACTTCAAAGTCGAATCCGCAGGATGAGGACAAGATTGTGATGGAGGGGGTGAGAGCCGGGGACGCTTCGCGCTATCCTTGACAGGTAGAGGACTATGTCGGCGCTTCCTCACGTCATCAACAGATTGGCTCCCACGCTCCTCACCTCTCGAACGCCTATTGTCATCGGATTCATCGGAGCGGGACCACGTACGAACGCGGTCGTCTCGACGCTGATGATAAGGCTCGGGACTGCGGCTTTGACTTCTTCGTGAACTGTACTCGTCTCTACGGCTATCACGATGAGAGCGGATGGGCGATCGAGAACGACGCGTATAGGAACTGGGTGAGCGCCTCGGGTGTCGGTCATATGAAGGAGAGCGGTGCCTCCGGTGATCGTCCATGGGACTCGGGCTCCGTGAGGGCGTCCGTCCTCGTGTACGATATTCGTTGTACCTTGCCTTCTCCTTGTCTTTCTTTTCCTTTTTGTGCCACTTCTTCTCCTTGTCCTTACTCTTCTTCGGCTTGATGCCATTACGTGCCTGTAATTCACGAAGACGGAGGGGGTTAGACATCAACGCTTGGTAGGCTGCCTGTTCCTGTTGCTTCATTGCAAGTAGGGGGTCCTCGCGGATTTTCGACGCAATATCTCGTACAGTATTAGCATTTTGGACGGCGATAAAATTCTTATGCGACGCTCCCAACTGGACACACCGTCAGAGGAAGAAACACACCAATAAACAGAGATAGGGCGTACCTTCGCATTGTCGTCCGCAGTCAGGATCTTGTCCACTCGCTTCTTTCCAAGCAGGTAGTCCTCCAAATCATTAGGGTTCTGGCTGCTACCCGTAGCTGGAGTGGTATACATCCATTCTAGTTTCTCGGTCCTTTTCTTTCCCGTTTGTTCCTCTTGAAGACGTTGAAGCTCCTGTAGCTGACGTTCTTCCTCCTTCTCCTTGCGGAGCTGGTCAAGCTTCTTCTTTTCCTCGAGCTGAGAGCGTGTGTTAGACGGATGATAAGTAATAAAGCCAAGAGAATACGTACAGCTTTCTTTTCCTCCAACCAGACCCGCTCCTGGTTCTTCAACAGGAGCGGGTGCCAGGATTTCTTCATATTCAAGTCTCCACCACCCATCTTGACTAAATTGTATGAGGACGGTGAAAGTCAAAGAGGTGTATGGTTGTGGTCGAGGACAAGGTTGATTACAGTGAATTGGCGGAGGATTGCGTGATGAGTCATCCCATATACTTCAAACTCCGACGGTCCTCTTCAAGCCTCATTAACAAGTTGTCGTGCTACTTACAACTACTCTTTTGTTCGGTACTGTCTGATAGCTCGACATTGTCCAAGACAGTGACCTCGATTCAGGGACGTGAACGCCATATTTTCCTGGACGATGGAGGAATCCCCGTGTGCAGTGTTTGCACTTGTTTGGATGGCCCGATCTCCAGAGCTTACGGTGACCTAGTGCTCCCGCGCTCACCATGACACACGCTTGCCTGCTCACTCAGCCATGTCTGACGCACCCAACACTCACCCCGATGCTGCAGATACGTTACCCTCAGAACAGATGTGCGTGTCTATTGTGTAGTATTCGAACCCCGTTGACATGTGCCTTGTGATCACAGACCTCAGCCGCAGAGTCAGAGCTCGATATACGCACTCACCCGCAAAGAAATAACGCGTGGCATCGCCAACCGTTTTGTACATTCGCGGACATACATCATTCTCTATCTTGGGATGGCCGCACTCTCGGTCACAACCGTCGCGCTCAGTTTGTCAGACGGATGTCCAGGAATTGCGTTCTACGTACTCGAAATTATCGTCAACACTTCAATGATTCTTGAAGTCAGTATTCGTTTTGTCGCTTTTGGAACAGTGAGTTTTGCCAACGACCTTACATATTCGACGCCGGGAAAGCTAACCCCGAGCCCAGCAATTCTGGAGATCACCCTACAACATACTCGATCTCATTCTCACATTGTTTTGCGCGATCACACTCCTAGTCATTGCATTTGCCGGCTGTGGTGCCACGAGCAAGGAAGAAGAGCTGCTCGATACCTTGTTGCTAATTGCTCGTAATGTGTTGCAGTTTGGCCGCTTGGCTGCGGTGATGAGACAGTACGTCTTGTTCTTCCGACGCATTACCATGGATTGACAGGCTATCAGGTCTGGCCAGTCGATATTTTCGCGACCAAAACCCATCGATATATCTTCGATCCGTCGCGCGGGGTATCGTAATCTTGACCTCGATCTTGAAGATGAAGACGAAGACCCAGAACTCGGCCAACCACTTGTTGGTGACCCGATCTTATTCGACGTACAAGAGGATGCACACCCGGGAAAGATGTCAGATATGCCACGTGCTGCTCAAGCCCTTCATGAGCGAGATGAGCAGGACGTTTGGGCGGAATTAGGATAAGGACGGACGATGTTGTTTGCTCAGTTTGGCCTATCTACACCTAGCTGGTCCTTGTGCACCGTTCATATTAATGTACTCACATGGGAATAGGATCCAACCTGTTATTCTAGTGGCTCTGCACAGAGGTGATATTACATGTAGATAATTGATGAAGAAACGAACACAAACGTACTAGAGGCAACGTATCAGTTCATGTTGATAGACCCTTAGTCCGTCTCCTCCGTATGGTACCCAGCACGCCGCATCGCGCCCAGACGATGTCTCGCAGCGCCAAGCTCTTTTTCCAGCTTTAGAATCTCGACCTGCTGCTCCATCTCCCGCCGCTTGAACTCCAACCCGGCCATATTCTTGTAGTCTACTTCTTCTTCCTGCCCTTGTTTCGCAGAGATGATCTTGACTTGCTTGACGAGCGCTTTACAAGCCTCAGTAACGGCTTTGGCAGCAAGCTCCAGTCGCTCCTGGGTCTTGGACATGAGGTTCGCCTTGACGCGAGACGCAGCAACAAGCTGGGCTGTCGCCGCAGCCACCTCGTTCGAGGCAACGATGAGTTGTTCGAGTGAGTGGGTCCCAGAGAGCACACCATCAGCGCTCTCAATGAGCAGATTCGTAGCAAACGCGACCGATTTCGCAGCAGAGATGAGACCTTCTGTCCACCTATTGTTACGCTTGTAGAACTGCTGCACCGTGCTCGATCCTTTTCCTTGGGCGACGATCTCCTGCTGGGACTCCGTCGCAGCCTGGATGAGGCGGGCAATGGCACTCGTGATTGCCATCGCTGCTGAAAGAATTGAATCGTGGACTTGGAGGTCCACAGCGCTAAACCGTGATGAATCGCGCGGGCGAGACATGAGTTCTTGCAGCCTTTGGGTGGCAGCCTCGATAGCCCGCGCTGCGTTGAGCATCTCCTGTTCAACAATGTTTCCAATATCGCCATTGGCCTTCGCGAGCCCGCCTTTGGAGCCCTTCGGAACCAGCGTGTCAATGATCTCCGACAAGCGACTGAGTGCCGTTCTGGCTTCGTGATTATTGCGCATGGCAGCGTCCTTGCGTTGGGCGGGCTGGAGCAAGTCAAGCTTGTACGACTGTAAGTTGAGGAAGAACCGCAACCCAACATCCCCAGCCGCTCTGGCGACGGCAACGATTTTGTCGGAAGCATCATCATTGGCAAGTCGGGTGACCCCCTTGGAGTTGATCAGAACATCAGACAGCACCTGGGCGAACTCGTTGGCGCCCTTGATGACGTCGACGTAGTCACCGCCTACATCGCCTCCGAGGTGAAGATTGAAAACAGTGGCAAAGTCTGTGGCATTATTGACGGCCTTTTCAATCATAGACAAGGTGTATTCCGGTGTCGAGTTGATATTGCCGGCCTGAGTAGGAGACTCGAGCTCGTAGATTGCATCATCGACCTTCTGCACGCATGCTTGCAAAATCGAGTCTACATATGGGGATGAGATACACGATACGTCAGGCGAGAGTTTCATGGACACACCGATAATCTCATTCAGCTTCTTACGGTTGTCCAAGATGAGGGTGTCGATCTGAGCATTGGTCGCCTCCTCCGAAAGACCCTGATTCTGGACAAGAAGTCAGACTGGATAACGCGCAACGCACAAATTAAATTACCTGCTCTGCTTCCGATAATTGCTGAATAGTACTATCCATACCCTCTTGAAGAATTACTATCTCTTGATCCTTCTCTTCGCGCAAGCGTTCCAGATCACCGCTCGCATCATTGAGTTTGACTAACAAATCATCGATTTGAAGTTGTTTCACCTGCCAATTCATCAGTATTTCGCGGGATCATCAGAGAGAAAATTACCCTTAGAGAGTCTTCCAGTTCATTCAGTTGGCGGTTGTACTTGGTGAGAACACTAGACACCTCAGAACTCTTCGACCTTGTAGCGTCCTCTGCTCGTTCATTGGCGAAATTGAGCTCTCGACGCAAGCGCTCAAGCTCATCCTTGTGCGATGACTTTTGGCGATCAACGTCGAAGCGAGCCCGGTCTCGCTCACGAATCATGTCCGCGAGCTCCAAGTTCTTTGCCTTCAAATCTCGCTCCATACGCTCCATACGATCGACTGCTTCTTGCGCAGAGTTTGCTTTGAGTTGCATCTGCTTGAACTTCGCGAGCATATCCAGGTGTTCCGTTCTAAGCTGACTGTAAAGCTTGGCCAGCACTTCGTATTTGTTCCGCCAGAGTGTCACCTGGTCCTGCAACTGCTTGATCAATTCGTCTTTTGAGGCCATCTGCGCATTAATATTTGCTGCGCTCGCAGCTAGCTCTCCTTCCAACGCTTTGACTCGCTTCGTTCAGGACGTCAACAACGGCGAAGCCAATAAGAAAACAAAACCTACGTGATCGTACTGTTCAAGCAAGAGTTGGTCCCTCTCATACTGGCCTCTCATGGCCAGCAATTCCCTTTGATACTCGCCCGCCTGCTGGACGGCTTGGTTGTTATATTGCAACATCTGTTGTTGCAAGAGTTGTTCTTGTGCCAGGCGCTCGCGTTCTGCCTGTTCGCGCTGGCGCTCTTCGAACCCGCGTTGCTGTTGTGCTTCGCGCTCCAGCCTTGCCCGTTCCTCGGCTTCTCGCTGAGCGCGCAAAGCAACCTGTTGATCTTCGTACTCCTTGAGCATCCGCGCTTGCTCGTTGACAGCCGCGGCATCTGGGGATGGTGCCGGAGGTGGAGCTGGCGTCGCAGTAGATTTTGGTCGCGCTGGGAGATCCGGAGCATCGCCAGAGTCAAAAAGGTTGGGTGGTTCCTAGCATTTCATAATGATTAATGGCAAAAAGTCATAAAGGGGAGTGCGGACCTGACCAAGCTTTGGCACATTGATAAGACCAGTCAAATACTTCAGATTAGAACACTCGTAGTAAAACTTGCGTAAATTATAGTGCTGTGCGTTGAAACGTTCGCGTAGCGGCTCCAATGCATCATGGTCAGTCGTTCCTGTTAAAGGGGATGAACGGACGGACTGCTTTGGACACCGATGGAAACCTTACGTCGGTACAGGGCCCGCAGCATACTCGTTATAAACCTGTATATTCCCCAGCTCTCCTTGACAAGTGGTACTAAAGAAGAAATTCGACATTCGTTGTTGGCTGAATGCCTGAAGTGGGTGAAAACCATTTTTTGAAAGGACTCGATCTGATCTTGCAGGCCCATAAGATCAGTAATAGTCTCATATCTATGGTTCATTAAGCCACATAGGAGTGAGTCAGTTCATCTTCTTACCCTTCATTGGGATCATCGATGCCCTTGAGAGAGATATACTCCTCATACTCGAACAGGCCATTAAATTCCGGGCGAAGCCGGTGAAAACGAAGCTTTGCCAGAATGAACTGGACGTATGTTCGAATCAGGGATCCATATCCTAGTAACAGATGAGACGAATCGAGTGCAGAACACATAGCCGGACTAACCTCGGGCGCCATCGGTGGCAACGGTACGAGCACAAGTCTCAAGCCATCCAGTCTGCCCATGAGCCTCCTTAATGGTCTACATTTTCAGAAAATGAGCGGCGACGAACGTCGGTGTATGTCGGGTCGGACACGCACGTTGGGGTGACCCTCCTGTAGTACTTTGTGAACAGTGATAAGGGCCTTGAACGTTTGAACTTCATCGGACAATATAGGTTGGACACGTAGGCCACTCCAAAATGATATTGAGCTATGATAATCCCAGGTGTAAACGATACATTCTACTAACGTCAGACTGCAGGATGGGGACCAAAGGAGCCATGAACGTACTCCGGACGTGTTTCTGTTTTGGAGCAGTCTCATCTGGACTGGTAGCTTTCTTTATGTTAATTACTAGTTCTTGTTCGGCCTTGTCTTTATCAACTGGGCGGGTGGGATAATGTACGTCGTCACCGCCATCAATGTCGAAGCCGGGACGTTTTCGGTAAGACCTAGAGCGACTATATCAGCTGGTCTGCTATGGATGTCTTCGGGATGAACTTGCATGTTACCCAGGTGCACTTGCTGTCAGATGCTGGGAGTACACTTGAAGAAATGGTTGAAGACTATGAAGGCGCAGTAGTAGTAGGAGTCCGTGTTGTCATCAGGCTTATAATAGTCCGTGGGAATCCGACACTTCATACCGCCCTCTCCAAGACTTGGAGTCTTGGACTGGCATGTTCTCACTGTCTCGTAGCAGGCTCTCAAGTCGCGTGTTGGCAACCTTTAGCTCGACCCAGCGTCGCCAAATACCAGGACCAGAACTTCTACATACCGGCGGGGCCTCAGGACCTGCGACATCCAATTACACTGCAAAGAAATCATCCTGGTCGAGCCCGACGATCTTGCTTTTGGGTTTTATTCCCATTTTTACGTTCGCCTTGGGGACCTGGCAGCTACAACGCCTCCAATGGAAGATCAATCTGATCGACGAGCTGGAAGAAAAGCTGCAGCGAGATGCCATTTTACTTCCGAAACGAATAAAGTGCGAGCGCGTCCTTTCTAGAACAGCGGGACTCTAAAGCCATTTCAAGTGTCTCCGTGATACCAGAATTTGCTTTTCGCCGGGTCCTGCTCAAAGGTCGTTGGGATCATGCACATGCAATGCTGCTGGGTCCCCGTGTTCGTGATGGTACCCATGGTTACCATGTCATCACTCCTTTGGTGAGGACCGATGGTTCCACTATCTTGGTCGACCGTGGCTTCGTTAGCAAGCATTTTGCCGACAACTATACTCGAGGCGAGGAAGGCGAAGTCCAGATTCTAGGCATGCTCCGAACATCGCACAAGCGAAACTCCTTCACTCCAGATAATCAGCCCGCAGAGGGCAAGTGGTACTGGGCAGATATTGACTCGATGGCCGAATCGGCAGGAGGAGAAGCTGCTGGCATCCAACCTGTCTTTATCGAACAAATATTCGGTGCGTAATCTTACTATCTTGGAGGGACGATCTTGAATCCACGATCTATAGAGGGCCATGCGGGCGATGCTGCTGCATACCTCAGTAAAGGAATACCAGTTGGACGTTCAGCTACGGTCGATGTGCGGAATGCACATCTGTCGTATGTGGTTACTTGGTATGCCAATGTGGTTTTCCCACGTCCGTGTCTGATCTCATACCACTAGGTATTCATTATCAGCCTTCACCGCTGCAATGCTCGGGGGTGTGATTCTAAAACGGAGAGCGCAGCCTGGTCGGCCGATGCCCCGATAATAAACTTGGTGCCTTCGCTTGCCCCATGACCAAAGGTCCCCGGTCATCGATATCTGTAGTCTTTCATCTGTCTACGTTGCCGATATCCTTTCATCGACACGGGTAATCGTTCACCGACGTGCGAAGTTCCGGTGGACATCCTGGCGCAAATGAAAATGTCCCATGCGTTTGTACACATGACAAGTGGCAGGCGTATTCTACGTTTTGTTCCGTCTTTTGTGACTTGCCTTGACAATGGTTCCTCTTCACACCTTTATTGAGGCCAGGGAGACATTACTCCGGAAAGGCTATAAAAGGGCCTGGTGCGTTATACAGTACAGTATCAACCAACTTCAGCATGCACCCTCGTAGCTCCTACCTTCTGGATTCACGTCAGACCCACTATTCTGAGCTCAGTCCTGTCGCACTTGATACACGAGTGGCCCTTGCTCAACATGGGGATTTTTATATTGACCGTCGCGAACTTAAACGTCGCTATGGGTCTGATACCCAGGAGTGTGTAACATTACAAGGTAGCGAGTGGTGGACGTCCACGGTAAAGCCGGGTGCTGGTAGGTGGCTCTTTGTGAATGGCAAACAGCCAGGAATTGACATTTGACTGGCCTGAAAAACGTAGGAAGAGTTCTTGACAATCCTCCCGAACGTGTCACGCTTCGACAGAACCAAAAACACCGCGCACATCGCGAACGGCCTCAGCGATGGACGCTGGCGTCCCTTTCCTGCCTGCCGTGTACGGCTTTGATGGCCCAAGCAAACGATGCCAATGAATCTTACGTAGCCACGAGGATGATAACCGATACTGTCCTCCCACAATGTCGATCAGATCTAGACCTCCTTCTAGATGAATGTGAGTTGTTCGCAGAAAAAATAGAACAGAGCGGTGATCACCCGGCCGTTTACTAGTTTTCCTGCTGCCGTCAGAAGAAAGGCACCAGTGGCGGACAAGCCTGCCACCTCTGGTTCCACTGCTTGAACCCAAGGGAGAGTCGAAAGCCTCGAGTTTCGAGTTTCTGAATCCTTTTCGTACCCTCCGCAATCCGTTGAAGCCTTTGACGGCATTTAGTCACCCGAAGGAGTTCTTTGTTCCGAGTGAGAACAGTGCGCATACCCGTGTCAGATCGATCGCACGACAGCCATAGCTACCCTGAATGTAGTCGGAAAGGTTGTTGGTCGTGAGAACGCCGTTACAGTAATGAAATGATCATTCAAGTACTTGCCAGTGGCTGTCCTTTTCTTGTCCTTCTGCCTAACCCAACCTGGATGGCAGACTCGTCCTCTGTCTCTGAACCCAATCAAGCGTCCTCACCAGTACCGTCTCAAGTACAGCCTTTTCGTATCCACTTTCCTGACCGTTTCCTTACCACCCGTACACATGGCGATTCTTCGAGGTCGTCTTCTCTCAGCTTTACTTCGCCCGCACAACTCATGTTGCAGTCAAGGTCGGACAACAGCGCTACCGTGGATCTGACTGAAAGCAGGCGGCGCGTCCGCTCCTTGGGTCTCAATCCCATTGCGTCTGGCAGCAGAATGTCCAAGAACGCTCTTCCACGGCATCATGGATCTCGCAAGAAGAAAGGCCCTGCCCCAAGCCAGACTTCGCCACTCTCGCCGGTGAAAGCTGACCCACTTATGTCTGACTTTGAGCCGAGCGCCTTCTCGGACGAATACGATCTGTGTGAGTTCTCCTTCGCATCCTTTTTGCTGCCTCTAAACTCGCAAACGGGGTTACTATAGCTTATGAGGGCAAGTAAATACTCCAGTGTAAGTGTTCCTTGAATGATTTGAACCCTCCCAGATCCGAGGATACTGCAAGATGTCCAGCGTGCTCTACACCTCCAGTCGCGGAGACGTGAACGCATGTCACAACAATTGTATCCCATACCTGATGAAGTGCCAACATCCGCCGACGTTCCCATGACCATGAACTTACCATACGCCTCTACCTCCACAGCCTCACCTGCTCCACATTCATCTCCTCAGTATTTGCAGGTGACCGACTTACCGTTCGAGGTCGACTTCAGCCCATCGACTCGGTCGGTACCCTCTCACCCCGTCCCGCTCTCCTCCAACGGTGGGGCGACTTTGGATTGGACTGGTTCTCAATCCGAGGATGAGAAACTGGATAGGCGCTGGTCAATCTCGAGAGGCAAACGAAAGGGGAAAGAAAGAATGATGCCCGCTAATAAGGCGGTTGTCGAGAAACAAGAAGCACTGTTCACAGGTCTGGCGTATGAATTTTATGAGTGATGCGTTCTCATATTGCATGGTTCCAGATAGAATTTCGAGAATCAGAGCTGAGGCATCAGCCCCCACAGTTCGAAAGGCAGCAATTGTCAGTGAACAGCTAGGACGACGATACAATATCCTATACACCTCAATAGTTAATGAGGATCCTGTCGGCCTTACTCACATTGCTCGTTGGCACGCTGGATTGGGGATGGAGACACAGGCATGGCTTGATAGTGCTGAGCCCATGTCGTGGTTGAAACACCTACTTGACCGACGAGGGAAACGGCGATCACAGTGGCACGTGTCCGCCCTCATCGTGGAAGAGTACGTCAAGTTCAAGAAGGGTGTCGCTTCGTCCACCCCTCCACCA